>BJCM01062229.1:0-20938 GCA_018326385.1 Flaveria bidentis | reverse complement strand
CAATTATCGGATTATTGATGGAGGATATGTTGCTTTTGCCGGTGACAAAAAGGGTGGAAAGATGATTGGGCAAGGAGAAGTTACCAATGGTTCTTTAACCTTGGAAAAAGTCAACTATGTTCCTGAACTGGCATTTAATCTTCTGAGTGTTTCTCAAATTTGCGATAAAGAAATTCCAGTCTTGTTTAAATCTGATAAATGTCTATTTTTAAAATCAGAGATTGATATTCCATATGATTTGATTCTTATGCATGCTCCAAAAAAACATGACACATATCTTCTTGATATGAACTCCAGCGAGTCAAAGTCTACTGCAACTTGTCTTCTTTCTAAAGCTTCAACCTTTGAGTCTCTTTTATGGCATCGTCGATTGGGCCATGTTAATTTTAAAATAATAAACAAAATTAGTCAAAAACAATCTCGTAAGAGGACTCCCTTCAAAAGATTTTTCTGTTAACGAAAAATGTATGGCATGTGCCAAGGGCAAACAACACAAGAAATCACAGAAGCCCATACTTGAAATTAGCATAACTTGTCCTCTTGAGTTGTTACATACTGATTTGTTTGGCGCAATTAGCGTTAAATCTGTTGCTAAAAAGTCTTTTTTCCTTGTTGTTACAGATGATTTCTCCAGATATTCATGGGTGAGATTTCTTGCACATAAAGGAGAGATTGCTGAAGAATTGCAGAAATTAATTCTTTCTATTGAAACAATCAGCAAGAGAAAAGTTATGGGTTTGAGAAGTGACAATGGCACTGAATTCAAATATCAGATTCTTGATTCATTCTGTGCTCAAAAGGGGATTGTGAGACAATTTAGTTCTGCAAGGACACCTCAACAGAATGGTGTAGCCGAACAAAAGAATCGCACTCTCATTGAAGCTGCACGTACAATGCTGATAGAATCTTCGTTACCCATTATCTTTTGGGCTGAAGCTGTAAACTGTGCTTCATATGTTCTAAACCGAGTGTTGATTGTGAAGGGCAAAATGAAGACTCCTTATGAACTTTTTCATAAGAGGAAGCCTCTAATTGACTTCTTTCGGTCATTTGGTTGCTCTTGCACTCTTCTGAATACCCAATCTCAAGAGACAAAGTTCGGTGTCATGTCTGATGAATGTTACTTTGTTGGTTACTCTTCTTCTCAAAAGGCCTATAGAGTTTATAACAAGAGAACACATATCATTCAAGAGTCGTTCTATGTTGATTGGCAGGAGTCTAACTCCTCTGATATTCGATCTGAACCAGCATGGTTCTTTGACTCTGATATTGTGTTTAATTCTTTTAATCTTCCGGTTTTCGACGATGATGCGTCCATTCCAAATGTTCAAACTAATATTATCTCCTCAACCCAATCTCTGTTCATTCTACCTCTTTAGCAAATGATGCCATTTCAGCTGATGTTAGTTCATCTTCTCTATTACTTGATCAGGCACCAACACCTGATTCTTCTTCACCAACATCTCTTCCTTCATCACCTATATCTATTCCCTCACAACCTATTCCATCCCTCTCTCCCTCATCTAATCTTTCACAATCTGTGAGCAAAACTTCTCCAAACACCTTCCCTTTAGACACCGACTATAAAAATTTGAAAGATCATCCCCTTGATAATGTTATTGGATCTATCTCTGATGGTGTTTGGACGCGGAGTCAATCTGGTTTGATTAATATTTGTCTCTTCTCTTGCTTCATCTCACAAACTGTCCCAAAAAATGTGCATGCCGCTCAACTGGATCCATGCTGGCTGGAGTCAATGCAATTGGAGCTTCAACAATTCAGAAAGCTTAAAGTTTGGACCTTGGTTGACTTGCCTCCTAACAAATTCCCAATTGGTACAAAATGGGTGTTTATGAACAAACTGGATGATCGTGGTGTGGTGGTGCGTAACAAGTCTAGACTAGTTGTGCAAGGTTTTGCTCAAGAAGAAGGGATTGACTATACTGAAGTCTTCGCTCCAGTCGCCCGTCTTAAAGCAATCAGGATTTTTCTTGCTCATGTTGCTCATAAACAGTTCAAGGTCTATCAGATGGATGCCAAATGTACTTTTCTCTATGGAGACATTGATGAGGAGATATATGTGTGTCAACCACCAAGTTTTGAGGATCCTGACTTTTCCGATAAAGTCTTTAAGCTTGACAAGTCTCTGTATGGTCTGCATCAAGCACCTAGGATCTAGTATGAGACCCTAACACAGTATCTCTTAAACAATGGTTTTTCTCGTGGTACCATTGATATGACTCTCTTAAAAAAGGAAGTGAATGGTGAAATGTTTTTTGTCCAAGTTTATGTTGACGATATTATTTTTGGATCTACCAATTCAATATTATGTCGGGAGTTCGAAGAAGTGAGGCGTCAACGGTTTGGAATGAGTATGATGGGAGAAATGTGCTTCTTTTTTGGTTTACAAGTTGAACAAAGGCAAGAAGGAATTCTTATTCATCAGGAAAAGTATATTAAAGAAATCTTGAAGAAATTCAAGATGAACGACGCCTCTCCTGAATTGACTCCCTTCACTACTCAGACTTGTCTCACTCCTGATGAGAACGGGAAACCAGTTGATCCTCATCTCTATAGATCTATGATCGGTTCCCTCATGTATCTTACAGCAAGTCGTCATGATATCACTTTTGTTGTAGGATACTATGCTCGATATCAGTCAGCCCCAAAAGAGTCTCATGAGAAAGCTGTCAAGAGAATATTTCGTTATCTCAAAGGCTCATCCCATTTAGGTCTATGGTATCCATATGGAGGGAATTTTGATTTACATGCTTATTCTGACAGTGATTATAATGCTTGCAGGTTAAATAGAAAATCGGTGTCCGAAGGGTGTCAATACTTGGGTAATTGTCTGGTGTCATGGCAGAGTAAGAAACAGACCACTGTCTCTCTTTCTATAGGAGAAGCAGAATACATTGCTGCCTTTAGTTGTTGTTCCCAAGTTCTTTGGATACAACACCAAATGATTGACTATGGAATTAACTTCCTCCACACGTCGTTGTTTTTTGAGACAACGAAGCAGCCATTGGGATTGCAAAAAATCCTATTCATCATTCCCGAACCAGGCACATCGAAACACGGATTCATGCAATTCGTGATGCTCAAGAAAAGGGTTTTATAAATATTATACCCATTGACACAAAAAATCAAAAGGCAGATCTTTTCACAAAAACTTTTGATAAACCCCATTTTTATGAATTGATCTCTATTCTCAGGTTAATATCCTTTTAAAATCTCCATTCAATTAAAAATAATAATAATCACCTTAATAATATTTATCTTTTAAAATAAAATTTGGGGGGAACATTACAATAATCTGGGTGTTAATTTTGAAATGACAAGAAATGATTTTATATCCTCCGGATATGTTAATTTTTGCATGATTGGTACTTAAAATGAGAAATGATAGTAACTAATGTTGTTATCTGATTCACATCTTATTTTTTAAAAAAAAGCACCTATAATGCTCAAACAAACAGATTCTGTAACGATATGCTTGATAGACTCAGCCTGACAAATAAAGTAAGCAGAAGCATTTTGATTTAAATTAAAATATATGCTTATGGACGTCTGGATTTACGCAATCATTTTGGCCTGCACAAAAACTGAGTCCCGACAAAAATCGGATTGAGAATTGATCTTTCTCACACCATGATAGAAATCATATAAGCCCTGTCCTTGAGTCATGTTTGGTGTATTTATATGTCTTATGTTTGTGCTAATCTCCTCTGTTGTACGGTGGTACTGACCTGGAATGATGATCTCCTCTGCCGTACGGTGGTACTGACCTGGATCGGCATATGATTAAATGGTCATCTCCTTTGTTATATGTGAGTATAGACCTGGAGCTCTCACCTATTTGATCTAATTTGTATCATATCATCTCACGATGATTTCATATATGAATGCATTATTCTGATAATAATCATGTGCACACTAATGCACAAGCCTTGCTCTGTAAAGATCGTAACAAAATTCAAGAAATCCTGAGGTTGGGTGAGGGTTGTTGCCAAATGATTGTGGGGTCCTAACTTTCTAATGCATCTAATCGAACCTTAACAAATCATATGTTGTTTGCTGAAAAAGATAAGACATGGGTTTAAGTGGATGAACATATCAGCAATCATTATTAATCTGTTTAAGAATTTCAAAAACATGTAAGACTGTGATTCGTATCAGTCATCAGTATGATCTCATTGTCGGTCGATGATCTAATTCATCATTGTGTTATACTTATCTTGAAGATGAGATCTCTGATTAATTTTGATCTCAGATCAATTTTGATCTCAGTAATCGCTTGTGCCTCAAACAAAAAAAAATAATATTGCAGCTAAACTATATTTTCGCTATTTGTTTCGCTAGACGAAATTGCAATTTCGCTTAGCATTCTCATTTTGAGCAAAGTAATTCTGATCTGAATTTCGACTGACGAAATTGTAACTTCGCCTGGCAAAACTACTATTTCGTCTAATGAAACTATAGTTTCGCAGCATGCTTATTACAAGAGCACAGAGATTGAGAGCTGAGAAGTTTGAAGTGAGGGGGAAACCCAGAATATTCATGTGTTATCCCCAAGGAAAAAAAGATATAAAATTTATGATGATCAACTCAAGAAAATTATAATATCAAGAGATATTAAATTTATTGAAGATATTTTTCCTTTTGCCAACAACACACTCAAAAAGGAAGAAATTTTTGTTTTCCCTTCAAAATAGGAAGAAGTAATCAAGACAAATAAAGAACTAGTTGGGCCACGACCCAACATTGAGCATATTGGGCCCACCACACCGGAAGTTGATGACCAAATGGAAAATGAAATGGACATCTCTCCAAATGTCGTTGATGAGGACACAAAAGACCCAAGCAATTTTGAGCCCACTGAAAACCAACACAGAGGAAACTTTTAAGTCTAACCTTCAAAGTGAAGGTCTTAATTTAGAAAATGAAGTTGACTTTGAACAACATGGATCATGCCTTGAAAATACACAACAAAGTTGGCAAAATGACGAGTTGCCAAAGCCAAGGAGCATAATCCGTCCTAAAAATTTTGATGACTTTGAAGTCGGGCTTTCCCCATCTATAGATCATGGGCATTCCATCTCCACTAAAGAGTCCTCAACGGTACATCCTTTAGCACATTTCATTTCATATAACAATTTTACTAACACACATAAGGGATTCTTGGCGGCCATTACTTCAAATAATGAGCAAAAACATTATAATCAAGATGTACATGATGTCAAGTGTAGAGAAGCTATGAAAAGAGAAATTAAGACCCTTGAAGAAAATTAAACTTTGACCTTGGAAGAATTACCAAATGGTAAACAAGCAATTGATTCCAAGTGGGTCTACAAGATAAAATATTTACCAAATGGAGAGATAAAAAGGTATGAAGGGTGCCTTGTCACTAAAGGCTTCACACAAATAAAAGGAATTGGCTTCTATGAAACCTTTGCTCCAGTTGCAAAATTGGTGAGGATTCAAATCCTTTTAATAGTAGCCGTGAAACAAGGGTGACACATTCACCAACTAGATGTAAATAGTGTTTTCTTTCATGGAAATATATTTACACCGGATGTTTACATGAAGATACCTCAAGGGTTTGGAAAACCCAATGAGAAGAGGGTGTGAAGCTTCAAAAATCACTACACGGGTTTAAGCAAACCTCAAGAAATTGGTACAAAAAATTTACAAATTTCTTGTTAGAAATCAGGTTCAGAAACATGAGTCGACCCTTCTCTATTTACTTTTAAAACAAATAATGTTTTCATGGCTACATTAATTTATATAGATGATGTGATCATCGTGAGAAATGACTTGAACCGCATGCAAAAGCCAAAGTATTTCTAGACAAGGAATTTAGTATCAAAGATCTTGGTCCTTTGAAGTTGTTCCTAGGAATTAAGGTCGCTAGAACGAAACAAGGAATGGTTTTAAGTCAACAAAAGTATATACTTGACATCTTGGAAGACTCTGAGAAATTAGGTTGTCGACCAAGCCTATTTCTGATGGAACAAAATTTGAAACTTGGAAAGTGTGAAGAAGAGCCACGAGTTGACTTGAATCAATATCGAAGACTAGTTGGGCGACTACTCTACCTCAACGCTATGAGGCCTGACATAGCTTATGCGGTAAATGTTTTGAGTCAATCCGTAAGTGACCCACGACAAAGTCACATAGAAGCTATAAACCATGTTCTTTGGTATCTTAAATCCACTCCAGGCCAAGGTATATTGATTCCTAAAGAAGGGGGAACCAATCTCACTGCGTACTGCTACTCCAATTGGCTTGGGTGTCGAATGACCAGGCAATCTAGAACTGGCTACTTATTTATTTTAGGCGGAGCTCCCATATTGTGGAAATCCAAAAAGCAATCCATCATCTCCCATTCATCGGCTGAAGTCGAATACCATGCTATGGAAAACACACTAAGTGAAATCCCGTGGATGAGATGGCTTTTACGTGAACTCGACATGCCTCCTAATGGTCCAACGCATTTGTTTGGTGATAACTAAGCAACACGTCATATAGCAAACAATCCGGTTTGCTATGAACGCACAAAGCATGTTGATTTGGATTGTCATTTTGTTTGAGAGCGATTCGAGTCTCAAGAAATAAAACCCATGAAGATTGACACTGAAACTCAAATCGCAGACATACTCACCAAACCCTTGGGATCACAACGGCTTCACGCATTAATCGATAAGTTGGGCACTCAAAACCTCCATGCTCCAACTTGAAGGGGAGTAAAGATGGACATTATTCTCTTCCATATACATAGTCAATCACCATTATCTCCTGCCATACATGCACTCAATCTCCATTATCTCTTGCCATGCATAACCTCCTTAATTCTTCGCACAATTATTGGATTTGTATTGTATATATGTTCGATAGGCCTTTTGCTCTTTATGTACACCCACATCAAATAAACAAACTGATATCTTTTACCATAACAAAATTGTTAAAGGATGGCATACATATTCACCTACATGGTTTCCTATAGTTTGTAGACTTCTTAGCAAACATACAATTCCCTTATATTTTGGGTAAAGATTTAGTAGTCTTGATTGAGGAATAAGTAATCAGTGCATTCATGTAGCATTTTTTACAAACTATACTAATTATAAACACGTAAATTGAAAGCTAATTACAAATGATTATATGTTTATAGTTTATTTTTTTCATATCAAAGTAAAAAACTACATTCAATAGAAACCAAAAGACATATGTTAATTTGGTTTGGTCAAGTGACACCTTTTTAAGGACTTTTGGTTAATGATTCAGACCTATTAGATAGTTAAAACCAATTTTTTTCTCACCACAAGGACCTAGAACTCATGAGACACAAGCAGTGTCGAACACTTTTGGAAAAGTTCTTTCTCCATTTAAGCAACCTTCCTTTTAACACTCAGAGTCAATATTCTTATGTTACAAACTATTAAATAACTTGAAATTAATATTGAGATATTGGTGTTAGTAAGAGAAGTGCTAGTGAGATATATACGGTATACATTATTTCAAGTGCATTTGATATGGTGTTATGGTGAAAGCAAATCAAGAATGAAAGTAAGATGCATATATATTCTTTAAACTTGAAGTTAAATCAATTTAATTCTGTCAAAAAGAAAGAGACTATGTTGGCATTACTCCATATATGATAGATTCGTTCCAACATGTTTCTTGATCAAAAACCTTTTATAAAGTATTGAAATATCTTATAAAACTTTAGGTATTTTTCTTATAAAGGTGTGTTTAATTGTATAACCTAAAATTGAAAGCCTTAGTGTACATCCTTATGCCACAAGGCCAACCATGTTCAGATGTTCATCAACCATCACTAGTTACCCGGGGCACTCACTGGTATCGCGACTTGGTTACCTGCTGGTTAGCCGGGTATAGCACCGCAACTACCGCGGGTAGTGCAGGCGGGTTGGGTTGTGGGTTTGTGAACGCATTGTGGAAGACATGATTGGAAATGTTGGGGAATGACTATATAACCGTTGAGGTTGTTTTATTATATATATATTTTTTTTATGATGAAGTAACCTTTTTTAACATTATAAATTAAATGATATTTTTTCAACTTCTTTTTACTACTCTATACTGTATATCTACTCAAATGGTTCTAGCCAACTGTTTTAATATTTACAATAGTGCCCTCAATGTCGACCGGGTCAATTCACAATTTAGTGGATGCTACCAAAGGGAGTGATGATACCATACGCAAAAAGAAAGACTCATAGGATGGCAGAGCCAAATAGCGCTTTTGTATACTTTTTGTTAATCCATGAACATGATTTATACATCTCGATCGGAAAAGAATCAAAAGAAAAAGAAAGAATTGGAATTGATCGATATATATTTCGTGAAACAAACTAAAAGGAAATCAAAGATGAAACCTAAATCAAGTATGTTTATATCATGGATCACCTATGCCTTTTCGAGGACTTTCTTAAAAATAAGAATGCCTAACTCAATCCGCTCCATTCCCAACTAGGATTATATAGAAGATCACAAGAAACCACTTAGTCAAGTATGAAAGCAAGATGTTTTTTTAATTGTTGAAGTTTTAATCAATTTAATTCAAGTGTTTTTATCAAAGAGAAAGAGACTATGTTGGCATTACTCCATATATAAAAGATTCCTTCCAACATGTTTCTTTATCATATATCTTTTATAAGTTTTAATACATCTTATATAACTTTGTTTTTTTCTTTTTTGTTCTAAAAGATATGTTTGTTTGTAACTTTGTATAACCTAAAAGTTCTTAACTCTTATGTTAAATATATGTTGAATTGAGAAGGTGAGTTGATCGGTTTAGTCTAGTGCAGTATTGAGATATATAGTTTAACCATTTATTAAGTTGATATACAATTTAACCATTTATTAAGGATGTTGTTATTTTCACCATACTCAATAAAATCTAACTTAATTAATAAATGCAATCAATCATAGAATTCACCAATAATTACTTTCTCTTAATAAATATACTTATTCTTTATGGGTCCTAATAAAAAGACATCACACTTTATAAATCGACACTCACCTATACGCCGCGTATGAGTCCATACGCGGCGTATAGAGTCGAATACATTAAAACGAGGAAAATTCAGGGGGGTGACAGAAAGCTATACGCCCCATATAGCCCTATACGACCCCTTTATATGACACATATAGGGTTATACGACGCGTATAGCGAATTTCGACACTGACTACGAGGAAAAATTCAGGGGGCTGTCGGAAAGCTATACGCCCCATATAGCTCTATACGACCCCCCTATACGACACATATAGCCCCATACGACACATACAGCCTTATACGACCCCCCTCTATACGACGCGTATAGGGCTATACGACACGTATAGAAATTTTGGGGTGTTGATTTAAAATATTGGGATTTCTATTTAAAAAAACCCTTCTTTATTTATTACCCTGGTCATTAAATTTCATTTAATAAACTACTTTTTTTAATATAAGCTTCATAATAAAAATTACAAGTTTGGAAAATATAAAAAATATCACCCAATGATGAGACAGATGTTAAAGAATCTTATGTCTAATACGCACGAGTTTATGAACGGTTGTTTGTAAAGTTTGTAATTTGGGACATTTTAATTGATAATCAATTTATAATATTCTTAAAGTTAGAAAAAAAATTATGCTTAAGTTAATTTTAATTTTAAGTTAGAAATTGTTTAATTTTTCGTTAACTTTATCTTTAATAGAAGTTTAATTTTATGTTATATAAGTTAGAAATTATTTAATTTTAATTAAATTCAATATTAAGTTAGAAGTTTTAAAATATAAGTTAATTTAAAGATAAAGTTAGAAAATGTTTAATAAAAACATAAAACAATTAAATAAACATAAAATTCCTCATTTGATTATTTAATTAGTTTACAAACAAAATAAAATACTTTCAGTAATATAATATTTGAAACTAATACATATTTTAGTCATCATCTAAGCCGATATTATTTCTTATAAGATGCTTCATCGTATGCGAGTTTTTCGTCTCATATGCGTGA
Source organism: Flaveria bidentis (assembly GCA_018326385.1). Classification (NCBI taxonomy): domain Eukaryota; kingdom Viridiplantae; phylum Streptophyta; class Magnoliopsida; order Asterales; family Asteraceae; genus Flaveria; species Flaveria bidentis. The sequence goes on along the minus strand of BJCM01062229.1, from coordinate 10,906 downwards.
AAATAGTCCATCTTCCATGTCTTTATCGTCTGCTTTTGGTTCAAGTATTATTTTTTCTTTCAGATTTGTTTGGTTTTGTATGATATGTTACGTCTAAAGAATCTTTTAAGCAAATGCATATCTCTACCACTTGTGGAGTGAGTCTTGTTTTTCGTAACGATATTACCTTACCACAAAAAAAAACATATTATAAAGCTCTTGGATTATAAGTAAATCCTGGGTTATGAAGAGAACCTAAAATTAGGATTCCTTTCATTTCTACCATAAGAGATATCAAATTCATGAATTTATTCTGCAATTAAAATGGATATAAATCTATTTCACCTGATAAACCGTGTGGAACTGACCAAACCGTTATTAGTTAAGTTCAAACTGGTTTTTAAATTTTCATATAAAAACAATTAGGTCCTTTTCTTTAGCTTTTTTGCACAAATTTAAATATGTGTAGTACGGATTACGTGGGTGTAACAACATTGAAGCGTCTTTCAAATCATGCTCGTCAACCGGGAGTTGTTGAATTGATTAAACAACAAAGCTTCTTGAATCATGGATTTCTTCATTTGTTTCTGAAGTGTATGAATGTAATAAGAAATACTTCACCGTTTTCATACAATTGTGTTTGTTTAGAATCTGAATTTTCTTGCTACGTCTTGTAAAATTTCTTCACGGTTTATATTTTTTAAAGTGGTGTTGAAATCATTTGTTATTAAAGTTTAACAAAACTTGCAATAAGCTTTCATCGATCTGTCACATATCTTAACAAAATCCCAATTACACCTAACTTTTGGGCTTCTATTATGCGCAATAACCCAAACAACAGTTGGGTAGTGGAAGAACATCGGCCAATGGAAAATTTTAAGCGTAGAGAGTAAAGTGTAGATTATGAGTAGAAAGTGTAGAATTGTAAAACGAGAGTAAAATGAGGTTTTTTTGTATCTTTGCGTTTAGTTTTACATTTTCAAGTTCGGTACTCAACCAACTCATCCCACAACTATATGTACGAACTTAGGAGGATTAAAAACACATAAAAATTTTGCTAAAAATGGTGATTTTTTATTGTGCGGAAAACGGTCGAAACCATGTACCACCAGGGTACAATCAGGTCTAGGCCGCATAGGATTCAGAATGAGCCTAAAGGGGAGGAACCAGTTGGTACCAAGCGGGTATTACCAAAACCTACCCGTGTATGGTCTTAGTTGGGTACTACCTGGAACTTGAATGGGTCGGGTCAATACTTGGTTTTTTGTCATTTGTGCATCTCTATACTCGGTCACATGACGAGGGATTGTAATTTTCGGTGTATAGCGCGGTCAAAAGTCTCTTAATGTTGATGAAGGGATGCTCACATGCCTTCTATTTTCCATGTATGCCTAAACGAGTTTAAAAAAAACAAAATTAAAAACGGGTGGTTTGGGTTTCTTTAATATACACTGGATGCATAATCAATTATCAAATAAAATGACCATTTCTTAATTAATTATTGTAAGAAAGATGATATGGCTTGATGAATCATTTTAACAATCATTTAAAATCATCTAAACAGAGGACCATTGGTGTTAGACTGTTAGAGCATCTTCACTAACAAGTCTTAAAAAAGACCATCCACGTGTTGTTGTTTTTTGGTATGAAAAACATTTATCGAAGATGGTCTATCAAGTTAAGAAAAAATTTATCAATGAAACTTGTTAACTAAATAAGACCATCCCCAATAGAAGGGGTTTTCTAGTTTTTATCCTATGTGGCTGCATGTGCTTGTTTCTTCTTATTGTGGAGGTGGTTTTTAGACATGGGATTTGAACCAAGTTCGTCCACAACCATTGCCACCGTTGTCATCGGCACCGCTACTCCCACCCCATCATTACCATTGCCGCCACCATTCCCCCTCGTCTTTACCATCATGGTCGACACTGACACCATTACTAGTAACACGCCCACCATCACTTTTCACGTCGCACTGACAACCAAACCACCATTGCTGCCTCCACCATCAGCCATTAGCCAACAGAAAAAAAAATCACGGGTAAAGATATATTAGTACAAATGACTCATTTCAACCCACCTTTGTATTGGCCAAACACCCTTTTGAACTATACCAAAATGTTACTTTCTAAAACAGGCCGTTTTGACTATAAATAAGTTTGATCAAAACTCATTCTGATTCGAACGTGTTTAACATTTCTCTCGACCCCACCCGACCCATCAAGTTTGCCAGGCTTACGATTTATGTATTTACTCTTTTTTGTGTTAACAAAGTTGGTCATTTCCGCTAATATATTCAAGCCCGCGTAATCGGATCTAACTGAGATCATCGTGACTAGGGTTTGCAAAATATCATAAAGTTGTAAGATCTTAAGATCGTTAACAACTATGTTAGGGACAACCTCAGTCGTTAAGGGAATTTGAATTTGTGCCTAAATTTTTAAACTTTACTTCTGACTTCTTATATATCTAGATTTATAAATTAAACAAACGTAAGGGACTTAATCATATAAGAAATGACATAAAGACAAACCTTCTATAAATTTACCATTATTGTTAAGATCTGATCGGACCGGTCGGTCCAACCGGGGATCGGCCACCTAGACGGTCCGGTTCGCATCGAATCGTTTTGAACCAGTTCGACCGGCTGGTTCGTCCCAAATCGGTGGTTGGACCGGGAAACCGGACCGATTCAAACCAGATTTTGGTTTTTTAATGGGTAAAAACAGGATGTTAAATTATAAATTAGTGTGTTGGATATAAAAATATAGTTAAGTTTTATATATAACTATAAAATACATATATAAATTGCTTATATTTAATTATATATAACTATATATATAATATACTATATATATATATATATAAAATTATAATGTCATCCAATTATTAAATCCGGTCCGAGCACAAAACTAGTAAGACGTTCGGTTCGACGTCCGATCCGGTTTTGAAAATATTATAATTTACACAAAAATCTTTTAAGTTTTATTTCTAAACAATGCGTATGTTTTATGACTTCAAGGAAAATAAATTCTAATGGAAAGCTGATAGGTAGTTATTTTTAAGTTTACCTTATAAATAGAAATAAATTGTTATTATGGGATAATTTCATATAATACCTTTAATTTATAAAATTATACATTTTCTTTAAAAATTAAATGGTACTCGTTCTTGTTGAGATGCTGATGCACGGCAACTTGGAGTTTTTGTGCCACACTTTTATTGTATGAGAATTCGTCCTTTGAAGAGTTTTGGCATCAAGACGTTTGTGTTCCAAGGCTAGGGGGTGAGATCTCTCATCTTTCGTGTTGGTATATACTTCCGTAAGTAGCATCTCGTGTTAAGAACCACAAGCACCATCAGAAGTGAGACCCAAAGTTTGATGTGCGAGAAGAGAGACATGACTTGTTTTCCATGTTTGACACAATAAAGTAGCATGCTTGCCATGGATTAACATTCTCATAATTCTCCACTTATTATAAGCGTGTTAATTGAATGCTAATTACAAATGACCATATGTTTATAGTCTATTTTTTTCAATATGAAGGTACAAAAACTACATTCTAGATAAAAACAAAGGAAAACAAGACAGAAATTTTTATAGTCGATACACAATAGCACCATGTACCAACAGTCCATTCACTGGGAACTCTATTCAAAACTCAATAAAGGTTGTTTTTTGAGCCAAGTTAACAATGGCTTAGTCTTTAAAGCAAGGATTCATAAGACTTCTGTTTATTTGGTTTGGTTAAATGACACCTTTGTAAAGGGCTTTTGCTCAATGATAAAGACCTATTATAAAGCAAAAACCAACTTTTTTTCTCACTGCATGGACCAAAACTATATGAGACACAAGCAGTGTGGATCCGTGGTTCTATCGTGAAATCTCTGTTCTTTTACACATCAGTTTAAGCAATTACAAACTAATCCAAACATCTTCAAAATTAATATTAAGATATTGGTGTTAGTAAGAGAAGAAAGAGCTAGTGAGAAATACTGTAAGTACTTTTGATATGGTATTATAGTAAAAGCAAGTCAAGAATGAAAGCAAGATGCTTTTTTAATTTTCTGAAGTTTTAACCAATTTAATTCAAGTGTTTCTATCAAAAAGAAAGAGACTATGTTGGCATTACTCCATATACGGAAGATTCCTTCCAACCTGTTTCTTAATAAAAAATCTTTTATATGTTTTAAAATATCATATAAACTTTGGTGTTTTGTTTATAAAAGATGTGTTGGTTTGTATAACATAAAAGTCCTTAACTGATGTTACGTTAAATATATCTTGAATCTAGAAGGTGAGCGGATAAGTTTAGATCAGTGCACGGTTGATATACTGTTAAACCATTTATTAAGTTTGTTTACCAACTTTGCCTTTGAAAATTTTTGAACTATTGATACCTCTTGATGTTGACTTGTTTGTAAAAACTGTGAATATATAAATAACTATAACATTCTTGAGTGTCATATTTTTCTGAAGACACCTTATAATTACAAAACATTACAATTTTGGTTTAATAGTTTCTAATACAAAGGCTACACGTTTCATAGTACTGCAAATCTTTTTGTAATTTTTCTTACTATGATCTCATTTCAATAGAAGATATCATGTACATCAGTTACGAAAAGTAATCCCAAACTACATGTTTAACATGTAGTCAGTCCATACCCAAGAAGACAAGTAGTGGTGCTTAGTTGGCATAAACAGAAATCGAAAGAACAAAACAAAATTATCAAACATGATGATGACTGTCAAGAAATTACACCCATTAGTAAAGTGTTTACAAGATGTCATAACTTCATCTACAAGCTTGAACCAAAAGGAGTGTATACAATAGCAAATTATTCTGTCTTCTAAGAGTAAACTTTTTAAAGTACATATCAAGTGACAACAAATTCACTACAAACACAATGTATATAGATATGTAATATATGAGACAAACATTGATGACAACATCTAACCTGAGGTATTCACAACTTCTTGGTCTAGATGGCTAGGATCCTCCTCTTTTCAAACCATGCCAATATCTTTTTACCATAAAGATTGGTTCTCATAGACGACATGTTGTCTGAGATGAGCTCCAACAGACAATCGTACACGTACCCCTGTTTCAGCATAATCAATACACAAAATAAACTAGCCTGTACCATAGGACTTTCTGAATCAAATAACAATATTATGCTCTTCAAAGATAAAACTTGTATTAGTTTTTGACTGATTTCATTGTGTCATCATCACAAGGGAGTGTTGATATGAACTTGGGTGTGAAATTTGATTTTTTTTCACTATTGACTGGTGATTTCAATATTTCATACATTTCGACTAAAGGTAAAACATTGGCAGGGAATTTCCTATATTCCTATAATGGGGTGCTTGTTTGTATTTGAGTTTGCATGCTTGGAAACTGATTAAGGGACACTTCCGAGTGTTTGGATGAAGAAAATGCTTATGCCAAATAAGTTATTTCCAATAAGCAATTTGAGATTGCTTATTTCAAACTAATTATTCTTGATGGATTCAAATTTATGATTTACAAGCTTACCCTTCAAGTGATATAAGTTTTATTTCAGTTAGCTGATTTCTTACAAGCATAAGTTGTTTAAACAAACAATTATAACACCTCCTATACTGTTGAAATAATAAAATAATGCATTGTTATCAGATTTAGAAATTATTATTATATAAGTAACCAATAGATAAGAATGAAAATCACATTATTTTATATTACTGAAGGATATTTTAAAGTGTGACAATTAATTTCCTATTAACTACTAGAATATATTATATAAACTATTATTGTTACATGTTAAAAAATTTAAAACATTTGTCATCTAAACTTCAAAATTATCAATTTTTCTTAATATTAACAACAGGAAATGGTAGATGAAAACATATAATATAGGGTAAGAAAGAGGGCGTGAAAAATAATCAGTTTTGTTGTTGCCAAGATCAGAATCAGGATCATTTTATCCACACAGTAAAAACTGAACCGCTTTGCTTAAAATCAGATAAGTTTAACTGCTTTTAAAGAGTTGAAGGAACCCAAATGCATCTTCACTTTAAAAAAATCCTAGAACACAACACGAGGAAGTAAAAAAACAACTTACCGTGGAAACTGTCAATGCAGACTGGATGACAAAGTTTGCATAGGGGTCGATTAAAAGCAATGAAGGATTTGAGCATGTGATCAATTCCATAACAATTTGTCTAGAGATATCCTCTCCTGATTCATTCAAACACTTCTCAACAACATTACTAGCATACTTGTTGCAGGAAAGAGATGCAAAGTTCCCTTGAAGCTGCCTTACAAGCCGTGCTGTGAACTCTGCAACTTTCAACCCCACCATATGTTGAAGTACATAGTTTCTATATGACATCATATCATGATGCAATGTTATGTATTAGATAAAGAATAGACATGTTATATATACATGGATTTAGAGGCACAAACCCGTAAGGATCTTCTGCTAGTAGTACTGCATTGCGCAAAATCTCAGCAACCAGACGGTTTCTCACTTTTCCATGAGAGTGCTCCATGCACGCCTGGAGCACACAACACCCGCTTCTGTCTGTTGCAATTTCATAACATTTATCTGCTATTTCATTCAGTATAGGCTGCCAAAGTGAACATTTATAACATTAGTTGATTGGTCTTAATTCAAACTATATTACTCTCTATGCTGAATAGACATATCGAACACATTCAAGATTATTTTGGCATAACGGAAAATCAAAGAGTACTATCAATGGATCAAATCCACATTATGGACATCATGTAAAATTGATGACACTACAACAACAACAAACATACACAGTAAAAGTCACGATCATAGTAAAGCTATTGGGTGTCTAAGAAGGGTAAGATGAGGCAAACCTATCCCTATCCCAAAGGATAGAGAGGTTGCTTCTCCTCAGACCTCTGGCTCCAAAAACCTCACTTTTACAATATACTGCATACAACATACAACACACAATATGTATGGTAGTGCAAATAACATTATAAGTAAGGATAATTATATATGTGCAACAGCCATACAAGAGTACTAATGATGATAATATTAAAGTATCACTAATGGAAAGTTGTGAGTTAACTATAGTAGCATCAGAGAACGGATCAAAGAGACATAAAAAAAGGATGTAGCACTAATCCTCGTCAAGACAAACGCTAGGGCAAAGCTAAGGAGTAAGGATTGGGCTAATGTTCCCTTTAAAAGTATATATATCAAGATAAACACTAAGGCAAAGCCAAGGTTAAGGCCATAATGCTATGCTATAGACAAGTCTAAGACATATATACACTACCCTAAATGTCCATAACCTTAATCCAACTTCTCCATAAACTCCTATCCCCATTCATGTCCTTGGAGACGTGCAAGTCTAATAAATCCACCTAATCCGCCCATCTCATGTTAGTTTGGGTCCGCTTCTGCCCTTCTCCCTCCACTGTGAAGATTTCTGAGATCCTTACTGAAATCATAATCTGTCTTTTCTTCATACTCGTCAAACATTTCATATCTGGTCCACCCTAGTGTGCCCAAACATCCAACTCATCATCTCATCTCTGCTACCTCTAGCTTAAGGGCGTGTGTCTTCTTAATGTAAAATTGGTAACATTGTTCTCTAAAATTATTATGTAATTATCCATTTCATTTGATTTGTCAATTGCATTTAGGACCAATAACAAATACTATATCCTAATAATAATCTCAACAGCTGAATTTTGATGTTTGAAAAGATTAAAATATTACTGCCCCTTTAGAGAAAAGGGTTCCATGTGTATATAATAACATTATCTTTCAATCCCTTACACTAGAAGCAAAATAATTTAGAATGTGAATGATACCTCATTAACATCACTAGGATAATGAATCAAGCAATACTGAATAACATGGTGACCATTTGGATCATTGGCCAATCTAGCAGCACCCGGGCGTAGAGCCGCCATGGCCAACGCAATCCGACACGGGTCAGTCAAGTTCTCCAAAAGCTTCTGCATTGCTCTAGTCCTACACAATCAAAAACTTACCACACCTTCATATGATCATCAAACTAACAATGACACAAAAACGTGAATAATCAAACATACCCATGTGGATTCATACAAACAAGAACCATTTCAACAGGGACATCAGTCAAAGAAAGAAGTATCCTCAACTTGTGATCATCATTGCACACAGAAATGAGCTTCTGTATCAAATAATTAGCAAATTGATCCTTCATTAAATCAGTAATGGAGTCCAACACCTCATACAGAACAAATTCAACCTCTTCATTTGTGGGATTTTCAAACTTTGCTTGTAGCAATCTGCAACCATTTTGATCCTTAGCAAGAGCATAAATCATACCCCTCAATTCCTTCAAATTCAACGAGCTAACAAGCTGTTGATTGCGTGTTTTACTCGACACCAAATTAACATCATCATTAACAGATCTTGAAACACTATTGTTCATGATGTTAGAACCAAATGCTTCATTAGCAGATGATTTTGATGAATAGAACTGTGGATTGAGTTGGTGTTTACAGTACACGTGTTCCTTGTTGAGCAAGTCAGACGAGTGGTCAAAGTCAAGCGATTGGTCAAACCCAGAAGAACGAACCTCTGTATTTCGCCACAGAGGATAATGATGATGCAGATGAGGGTCCACAGTAAGGGGGCTAGGGTGCCCCACACCGGAATAAACGCTCCGATGACGGTGGCCGGAGTTTAACCCAAAGGGGTGAACGGAACCCTCGCCGGCGCCAATCGGAGCTCCGGCAGCGCTAATTCCACCGTCTAGATTCACCGGCAGCAGATTTCGACAACGGAAATCATTACGAGACGAGATATTGAGTGAAGAAAACACGTCAGAAACAGCTTCATCAACGTCAATCGAAAGAGGGTAATTCGACGGCGTCTGATTCCGATCAAACCCCGCCAAAACGCCGTCGTCGAGCATCACCCACGGCGACATTGACTGCAGATCACCTTCAGCCCCAATTCCGTAATGCTGCGGTGGGTTCTGCATCATCTGGGGGTTTCTCCGAGGCTCCATTGCGTCAAAAATCAACCAAAACAGCAAGATTTAGTATCGAGGTTTTCAATGGGGGTGATAGAACAAACAATATCACTATCTACTAATCGATTGCTGGTGGTAGAAATGATGAAAGAAATTGGTGATATGACAATGAATTAACAAGTAATCAAGTATTGTGATTTGATTGTGTATGTGTATGATGATGATGATGATGATGATGAAGGATGTGAGAGAAAGTGAGTACGGGGTTTAGAGAGAGAGAGAAAGGAGGTGGGTGGTGTGTTGTGTGCATGCAAAATGGGGAAATATTTGTTCATGGTGAAGGTGAGGGATGAGCCAATGGGGGGCGTCTGTGAGCTAAAATGGGTAACCTACCGTCACCGTTAAGTGGTGTACGTTTACGGCTCCGTGCCATTTTCATTTGAGGGTGAGGGACCACATAGCAAATATTTCCCACTTTTGTCATTTTCTGTTACTCACGTCGTCTCGTATCCCACGTTAACTCATAAACCACTCATTAAATATTAGTCGGTTACGATAATAAAGTTATTTTACATTAGGAAAAAAAGATTTCTTGAGTTTTAGTTTGTAAAAAACCGGAGCGTTAGGAGAAGACCACCGTCAAGTGTTCAATCTTCTAAGCAGTTAAAGTTTTTTAAAAGAATTTATATATATTATAGATATATTGTTAAAATAATCATGTATAAAACTAATCAATTACACTTTTTAAATTTGTTTATTATACACTTTAAGTTAGCTAATTTTATCAAACATGATTTGGGTTAAAATACTTAATTGATTTTAGTTAGACTATCACACAGAAACAATATAAAACTTATCAAACAACTAAAAAGTGATAAAAGAACTCTTGGTTTGGAGCCCTCTAAATCATTGGCCCCGGCCCTGTGTTTGTATATAACATGCTATCATTAAAAAAATATAATATCTAAATATTTTTATATGATAATAAATTATTATTTTTTTAATTTAGAGGTTCAGTTAGAACAATATTATTAGATGTTGTGATACAAATTGTCAATTTTAATCTTATGTTCATTATTGATTTAAGAAAAAAAAAATACAAGAAATGTTTTGTTAATCAAGTTGATATTAACCAAATTATTAAACAATAACGGGAAATATTTTTTTTACAATATTAGTTTATAAGAAATAATATAACTGCCTAAAATAACAGGCAAAATGTTTAGGTGAAAAAGTTTATGGATGGGCTTTAAAATTACAACATTTGTCTTAGAATTTTTAATCACTAAGTATATGGATAAAATGTTTTTATATGTGTGTGTGACGTATTAAATTGTTTTAATATAATTGAATATATATAGTTATATAGTAACAATTCATAATAAACAAAGATTAATTAACATGTCTGTGAATTATAATGAATTAACTAAATTTATTTTTAAATGATGTATTTAAAGAAAGAAATTATTGATTAGTAAAATATTATTCTACATTTAGTGTTTAAAATTTAAAATAATAATAAATTTGGTATTTAATCAATTTATAAGTTTAAAGGATAGAATAATTACGTGATTGATCCCTGTGGTATGCCCATATTACAAGATTGGTTTCAACTTTTAAGAAATTAAGATTGGTCCCTAACACTAACTACTCTTAATTAAGTTTGTTAATTAAATGAAGATGAGAATTCTAAAATACCTTTTAACTTAAAAGACAAAAAAAAATTAAAAGTTTGTGGACCCCACTTCATGTAATAAAAAAATTTAATATAAATAATATATATACATATACACATACATGCATATGTATACACACTCACACAATATAGAATCCACAAATCACCACCTCCACGTTCACCTCCGGCACACGTACATCCACCCCCACACCTGCATCGCGCACCTGCACCGCCACCGCCTTTCTTCTTCATCA
>BJCM01062228.1:0-15583 GCA_018326385.1 Flaveria bidentis | reverse complement strand
CGATACTAGTCGGTTATGATAAAAAAACTTAAAATTTATTTAAGTTTACCGTAACCGACTAGCACCAATGGAACCCGAGTTAGTTGAAACGATTTTTTAAGTATGCAATTCAAATATATGTATATATGTATGCAAATACTTAATGAAATAAGAATCAAATGTTTACCGAGTAATTATGTGACAGAAGAAAACGTTGAACCACACAACGCTAATTTCCTCCGATTATGATCAAACGTTTCCTTCGTAACAAACGAAATATGAATGCTTTCGTTTGATATTCGGTGCGTTTATATATCAACGAAAGAATCTTCAGTCGCGTCAATATAATTTGAAATCGAGCCTATACGCCGCGTATAGGCCCATACGCGGCGTATAGGCTTTTCAGAAAACAAACTGGCGAAGTCAAATCAATCTTTCACCGGGGCTATACGCCACGTATGGATCCATACGCGGCGTATAGCCCTGTGTTGTATGATTGCGATACACGTCTCCACCGACAACTATACCTCGTAAGTGCCAAACATTTCAGGTCACATCAGCGAGCCTATACGCCGCGTATGGGTCCATACGTGACGTATAGGTGGGTGTCGATTTAAAACTGGGGTGTCTCTTTATTAACACCCGGGGTAAAATGGGGTAAGTTAAATAACTTTTATTATTACAACATATTCGATAGTGGCAAAAAAAAATGATTTGATTTGCTTCTTTACTTTCATCTATTTGAAATGAACAAATTGGAGTTGGCCTTTTGGTAAAATAACATGGAAATAATGGTTCGTATTTAGGATTCTAAGATTTTATATTCGAAACTAACTGAAAAAGGTTTTCATAAGTTAGTAAGTTTATTTTTTAATTTTTTATCGATGTTTAAAGTGAACTTTTTTTCCCTAATGTGAATAATAAGGTATAAGTTTAGAAATTAAACATTGCAAATTTTAACACATATTAAGACGCTCAAGTTTAAACCCCTACTTAACATACTTTAACGTAAATAAATTTACTAAATAAGGCTACTTAGATGGTAAATACACAAAGACATAACATAACTTTAAAATGGTTATAATATAAAAAAACACCCCATATTATAATTTACAAAATTTTATACGTCTTGTATGACATCGTACGCGACATATAAGGTTGAAAGCGCTGAAAATGATAAAAATTCAAGGGTGGTCAAATGGCTATACGTCACATATAGTCCTTTACGACCCCGTATACGACACGTATAAGAATATACAACACATATAACAAATTTTAACACTAACTAGAAGAAAAAATTCAGAGACTGTCAGAAATGTTATACGTTGTTTATAAAACTATACGACCCCTTACACTACGCGTACAAGAATATTCGACACATATAAAAATTAAAGTTTTAATCTATAATTTTACTATTTTAGTGTATTTAAAAATAATATTCTTCGTCTTTTCCTTTTACTGCTCTTATTTATTTTTACGCACTTTATAGTCCAATCACTATCAAATGTCTTTGTCCACCCTGAACAGTCGGGCTACCATACACCCGTGATGGGTTGCAACCATATACTCCCTCATCAAAGCCAGACGATCCGACGGTCAGGATTTAAACTCCCTCTCCAATTAACTCCCCTTAAATAATATTGACCTGCCAGCTGGTCTTCCGTAAGCCCACTGCACCATCATCTCCTACATGTTCATCCACCAAGAGTTGCAGAGAGAGTGATAAAGAGTGTGTTGGTATGTGTGTGTGTGTAACTGTGTGTGTGTGTGTGAGAGAGAGAAAGATATTCAAAAAGAAAATTCCAAATAAGCCAGTAGCTCGTGCTTAAACCACACTTCGAGGAGAGAGAGAGAAACATAGAACAAAATCGTCGATATTCCAACATTTTGATCTCAAAACTTGAGGAATCGTTTCAGAGAGATAAGAAAAAAACATGGGTGTTTCATCGTTTCTGTTGTTGCTCCCTCTTCTTCTCACCACGTTTTGCACACCAAGTGTTTGTGGAAATGCGGAGCTGAAAGCTCTGATGGACATCAAAGCAAGTTTAGATCCAGACAACGCATATTTGGGCTCATGGACTGTTGTAGGCAACCAATGTGATGGTTCATTCGATGGTGTTTTCTGCAATGACAAGGGTCAGGTGGCTAATATCTCTTTACAAGGTAAAGGTCTCTCCGGTAAGCTCTCACCGGCGTTTGCAGAGCTCAAGCAGTTAACTGGTCTTTATCTGCATTATAACTCTTTATCCGGTGGGATTCCCAAAGAGATAGCTAACTTGACGGGGCTCGTTGATTTGTATCTCAATGTTAACAATCTCTCCGGCAGCATTCCGGTTGAACTTGGTAACATGGAGAACTTACAAGGTGTGTAAATCTTTACTGAATCTTGAATATATAACCAGCACTTCAAGAAAATGAATCTTGAATCGAATCAGTTTTCTGTTTGCATGCTGTTGAGTGATGACTTGTTTTTTGGAGTATGTTATACTTCATCTCTTAATTAATTTGTTTGTTTGTGTGGTAATTTCCATGAATTCGGTGTTGTAAGTGTCAAGTTAGCGTCTTTTAGAAGTACTTTATGTTTTCAAATTTGTTTTGACTGGTGGTACTGTTTCTGAGTCAAATTTGTTTATTGTTGTGCAGTTTTGCAGCTCTGCTACAACCAATTAAGTGGGAGCATACCAACTCAACTTGGATCCATGAAGAAGCTTAGTGTTCTATCTCTGCAATCTAATCACCTTAGCGGTGCATTACCTGCAAGTCTTGGGGATTTGGGGCTGTTAAAGAGGCTGGATTTGAGTTTTAATCGTCTTTTTGGTTCAATTCCTACAAGATTGGCTGATGCACCTATGCTTCGAGTTTTAGATGTGCGAAATAATACTCTCTCCGGCAATGTGCCCCAAGGTATTGTTATTATTCATGGTTATGTAGTACATTATTGCTTCTCATCATATAACTTCTTTGTTCCGAATGCAAAGATTGAATCTTTGCTGTGAAACAACATCATTTTATACTTCAAAATCAGTTTAAAGGGGTGTTTTGATGTGCGTTTAAACTGATTATTGCATTAATTTAAGATATTGTGATCATTCAGGGACAATATACTTAGATTCAGACTTTCAAAAAGCATTTTCCAAGCACCCCTAAAGTTTGTGTTTAGTAGATATAAATTTGTTAATCACCACAAAAGATTGTAACAAATTTTAGTGCTAAACTATATTGATTTGGGTTCTTTTAGAAGTAATAGGTATCAACCTCAATATGCAAACTTTTTTTTGTTGTCGTATCTAATCAATATGTATTTTTAATTTTTAATAAAAGGTTTGAAGAGATTAGCTGAAGGATTCCAGTATGGAAATAATTTGGGATTATGTGGAGTTGAGTTTGCAACCTTGAGAGCTTGCAGTCCTTTAGATAAGTTGAATCCAGACGGCATACCAACAAAAAACTTTCCAGAAACAGCCGATTTAAAGCTTAACTGTAGTGATACGCATTGCTCAAATTCATCGAAAACTCCACAAGCTTCCATTATTGTTGGAGTAGTTGTAGCAATAGTGGGATTATCAGTCATAGTTTTCTTAGCTGTTTCACATTATCTAAATAGAGTTCGTAAACCTGGAAGCAGGTTTGACTCCTCTAACGAATCTGTTGCCCAGTTAAAATCAAAGGAAGTTTGCAGGAAAAACGGTTCTCCTCTAATCAACCTTGAGTATCCAAATGGGTGGGACCCATTAGCCGAGGGTCGTCGATTTGGTGGGGTCTCTCAAGATATAATAAGGAGTTTTAGGTTTAATTTGGAAGAGATTGAGTCAGCTACACAATACTTTGCTCCTGGTAATTTATTAGGAAAAAGTGTTTTTTCAGCTATTCATAAAGGAATGCTGAGAGACGGAACCGTTGTTGCTATAAAAAGTATCATAAAGAGTAGCTGCAAGTCTGAAGAAGCAGAGTTCTTAAAGGGTTTGAATGTCTTAACATCTTTGAGACATGAGAATCTAGTAAGATTAAGAGGTTTTTGTTGTTCAAAAGGACGCGGCGAGTGTTTTCTTATTTATGATTTTGTACCTAATGGAAACCTGTTACGGTATCTTGACATGAAGGATGGCGATCATGTTCTTGATTGGTCTACTCGGGCTTCCATCATCAATGGTATTGCTAAAGGTGAGATCATATTTTCCTAAAGAACATTGATAAATTTTGGGGACCATTGAATTTCCATTAATAATGTATATGTTTGGCCTCAATCATTCAAACCTAACCCTCCTTTGCATGATTAGAGGTGGAAAATTGGGCCGGTTACGCTAGTTGTGTAATCCATTGAAATGGGTTTGGGTCAGGTTAACTTGCAACCTTTGTTTAGTTTTATTTTATTTTTCTATTTCAAAAATGATCATAAAGTTGTGCCTTTTATAATTTTAATTTAATATCGTTGTGAATAGGTAGTTGTGACTTGTAAGAACTTTCGTGACTTTTGATCTTTTTCGCATGTTTCATTTCTATCCGAGTACCCATTTCACAATGGGTCGGACTAGTTGGGTAAATGGTGAAGTGGGGTCTGGTTTAGGTTGATATGTGAACTTTAGGTAATTGTAAAGTGTAAGTATTTGAATTTGATTTGGGTGACTTTTGAACTTTAGGTAATTGTAAACTGTTTAACTTAAACAATCTACTTTTTTATTCTTCCAACTGCTAAACTGACCTGTTCTGATTAACCTGGGCAGGTATAGAGTATTTACATGGGAGCAAACTGAACAAACCGGCTTTGGTTCATCAAAACATATCAGTAAAAAATGTGCTACTAGATCAAAGGTTCAAACCATTACTCTCTGATTCAGGCCTGCATCAGCTTCTTACAAAAGACACTGTTTTCTCATCACTTAAAGCCAGTGCTGCCATGGGCTATCTAGCACCCGAGTATGCCACCACAGGCCGCTTCACCCAAAAAAGTGATATTTATGCATTCGGGGTTCTCGTTTTTCAGATAATTTCTGGTAAACGGAAATTTGCTAGTGCAGCCCGGTTTGCAGCTGAATCTTGCACTTTCATTGACTTTATTGACCCGAATCTCCATGGAAAATTCTGTGAGCTAGAAGCTGCAAAGTTCGCAAAAATTGCACTGATGTGTACCCACGAAACTCCTGATCAGCGGCCATCTATCGAGGAAGTTGTACAAGAACTCTGTAACCCATTATGCTAACTGTTTTCTTAGTTTTTTTTAACTGCTTTGTTGCTTCTTGGTTAATGGTTCTTAGAAAGTATTTGCAAGGAAATAGGTGTCCTGCTTTACTAACTTGTCACTTTTAGTGAAACTGTTAGAAGTTTTATTGTAGTTTTGGAAATTTAGTTTTTAATTTAAGATGAGTTTTGGATTTCTACTGTTGCTTGTATATACTAGTCAGAACGTGCAATTTGAACAGTCAGTTAAGGTTAAATTATGTAATTTTCAGGTGCAAACTACCTGAGAAACATTCTGAAACTGTTTCAGTCTAACTAGGGGTGCAATTGTGTTAACAAGTAGAGCCCCTCATGAGCTATTTGAGACCAAATTATAAAAAGCTCGAGTCAGTTTAAATTCGTTTGTGCTTGAGCTTGACCTGAAATTGGAGCTCCTTTAATTAATAAGCACGGGCATCACATATGAATAGGCACACGGTCCATTTAAGCCTATGATTTTATCGGCAATTTTTCATATGTATATCTAAAACTTGCTTAGTATTATAATGAATAGTTAACAGTTTAACTAATGATAAACGAGTTTTAACTTGAACAGTGTTTAATCTCAGACGAGCTCAAGCTAGACAATGTAATTTAGACTATAAATCTTACCAATTGAATTCTGACTATATAAAGACATAAAAATCAGAATCCTTTTTGTTATCAAATTAAAATCCAGAAAAACAATTGCATATTTGGATCATTAGCTGTTGTATATACATTTAAGAATTAACTAGTCCCTAAAAGATCTACCCTTTCAAAACTCAAGAGTCAAAGTAACAAGACAGAAAGCCAATAGTTCAAATTTTCACAACTCTCCTGCCTGGTGATTTTACTCTGAAAACATGCTCTTCACCTGTGCAGTTATCAACTTTAACAATCCAATGACTCTTTTTACTCCCACCATGGCTACCATCGCGCATATGCTTAACACCACTGACACCATTTTCAGATTTTCCAGCTATTCTCATCAACAACAACCCTTCTCCAATAGGCAACAAATGACTATTTGATCTGCTCCACCGCCATGAATCTTTCCAGTGCGCGTTATACCCCAACACAATCGTACTCTTGTCACGCCCATTTCCTTGTATGGCGCCCAAAATCTGCTCATGATGTTCAAGATTACAATCAATAACCACAAGATCAGCGTTTCTGTAGTTGTTTAGGAACAAAGTTTGCGCGTCCCCAACAATCAAGTCAACTCGGTTGGCATCTGACCCTAAGGCTTGTTTGGAGGAGAGCAATTCTTCTGTTCCCTTAAAGATGCTAACCACATGTCCACCTGTTTGCTCAGCTGCCGCCACAAGGCCGAGGGTGGTGGACCTGGCGGTGGCGGCACCTACAACCACCATGAGCTGAGCATTGTTTCCAGCTGCAATGGCAGAAATGAACTCTGCTACATCTGGTTCATTTCCCATCTTACCCTGCATGATTAAGTTTATAAAAACATCAGTAAAACTATCAACATTTATGAAGATAATGTATAAAAATTCAAAATTGATGATGATTGATGAACCTACCATTTTCATGGACTTGAGGTATGCTTCAGTGGCATTTTCAGTTAACCAATAAGCCATCTTTCTTTAGAACTTGTGGGAAATCTTGAACTTATGAGTTGAAGTTCTTGCAGAAGTAGAAGGCTTTTGAAACTGAAAATAAAAGGTTATTATAACTTAAGTTATATGATTTGAACATGAGAATTGATTGAGTGTGTGTATATATAGGCCAAACAAGCAATGAGGGAGATTGTTTAATTAATGTCCATGTGCGGGTGGCATCACATTGTGGGAAGATTGATTAGTTACGGTTTGTTTGGCTTTTTATCATTAAATGGTTCAATTATTTGTAACAAATAAATGGATTCAAACGTCCGGTAACATCAAATGAAAGCTCAATAATCCATCTTCTCTTTGGAGATGGGTTTTTATCGTCGGTGCTTGATACAATTTTGTCATCAATAAATATACACGAGAACTAACGATCTCAATTCTTTGTTGTTATTCTTAAATTTTCTAGTTGAGATCTATCATGTAAACTGTTATTTGTAAGTGGTTGAGTGAATTAGGAGCTGTTATTTAAAAAAAACTATCATGTAAAGGTGTTAAATTAAGTAAGTAATTGATTTGTTATGATTTCGTTGTAAACCTAATTTGTTGCTTATAGTTATGTAAAGAGATAGTTTTAGCCACACGTATAAAATGCAATTAACATAAATTATGTAGTTTGCTATATATTGTGTGAATATCTCTCTAAATCATGTACGCATCGATTTCATTGGTACTCTAAAATCTTTAATCAGATAATTCAAAAAGAAAACAAGAAAATTTAAATGTTTGACCATTTTCCGTTCTAAATACACACATCAAGAAAACCCTATATATAACAAACTAAAGACTTTCATTATATGGTTGGGGAACATCACAACATTTAGTTAAAACAACATAACTTTTATGAAAGATTGTATTGGTTGACAATTTTTAAACGATAGATAGTTATTCAATTATCATCATTAGTAAATCTTGTAAGGTATACCTATAACACTAACTTAATTACTTTAAAAATTAACCTATGAGAGTAAATATTGATATCCTAAGTTGCTTCCATGCAATAGTTCTCACTGCTTTATAGTGTTTGTGGAAAGCACGTAATGGTTTATTGCTCAATCATAAGCATGTGTCGCTTAGTAATCTACTAGATGAAATAAAAGTCATAAGTTATCTTTGGTTAAAAATATATCAAGGAAAATGGAGTTATCATGGGAGCAATGGTGTTCTTTCAATGTGCATTGTCTGGATGTGTAGCTATTTATATTGCTCTATGTTTTGGTGATTGTAATTTTTGCTAGCTTTGATTATATGATATTTTTGTCGACTATTAAAAAAAATACCAATATGCATTGTTGTTGATGAGCTAAGTACTACTAATCATAGCTACTACTATTAGTGTAGTGATTATCGATATAAAATTTGTTGCTAACCATAATCGCTACCTGACGGTTTAGTTTCTGCTACGGCCATTTTCAATAAATGCTTACCGATGAACCAATTAACCGGGCAAATTGGAGGAAAATTTCAAAGGTTTTCAAACATGATAATAGAATCTTCATGCATCATGGTGTGCCCTTGGATCCCAACAAAGGGACAAACCCCACTGAAAACCCTACCAAAGAGGCGTTGTTTCGTTCAACCCCGGGGACCATCGGTGCCGAAAAGCCGAAAAGCAAAGTAGTTTTGATTGAGTGTACACTAAACGCTTCCCAACTTGTATCAATGTTTATTATGAATCTCGATTATTTATAAGTAAATGTTATAAGTTAAAATTACTTGATACGCTAAAATAACCAACAACGATATATTTAATATATAAAAGCACAATAAAATTTTAATAATAAGTAATACGTAAAACACAATAATCAGCTATTGGCTATTGACGAATGGATATGCTCCCCTCCCAAGTAGTGTCGAGTTTGAGGCACATTTGAGCCATGGGGGTCGGTTTAGATCAAAGTAGATTAAGATTAGATTGCGAAAGTTTAAAAAAGTAATATATAAAACATTTACAATTATAAAAATAATTTTTAAATCAACCAACAACTAACCTAAACTTGTTTTAACCCAAACCTATTATCAAGGAGTATTGATGATTCCGTACTTATCCACTTAAAATTTTCTAACACGACGAAATTACTTACCTTGAAAGGTAGGTATTATTTGCCTCTTCAATATTATATAGGAGTTTACAAGAATGTAGGGGTTTTCAACAACACTTGCTTGAAGATTAAAACTATAATCCACTGGTTGTCAACTAATGCAACAGTTTCCACGGTGGTTCTTGACCAATGGCATTCACTGATGCTTGATTTATTAGCTGTAATGTTCTTTAGATAATCGACAAGTGAAAGCTTCCATGAATGACTTCTTTTATTTAATTATTATTTAAAAATTCGCTAGAATTCTTATCGGCTAAACCCATGTTAGAGCTGACACTAATCCAGCAAAAACATGTGTTTAATTATCCCTAAAGTTTTCAAGTTGGTGTTTTTTAAAGAGTGTAAAACCATGGGCCAAATCTTAAACCGCTACTTATTAATTGTTCAAGTTTGAATCTAAATCTTAATTAAACCCACAACCAATGATTGTGTTGAATTAGATCTAAATCTTGATAATTAGAACTGAAAAACTTCCTTATTATTATTTTTTAGTGTTTAACCATTTGAAATCTTTTATGTGACCCTTGAACCTGTGATTAATTAGTTGTTGGCTTATTGCACTTTTTTGGGTCATCTTTTGCAAGTTGAGAGAATTTAAAATAGATGCAAGGTGAGTTGTGTTTCTGCAGATAGCAGGAGTGGGTTGCAGTTTTTGCCTCCTGAAATCTAAACTGAGATCTAGATTTGTTCTGTTTGTTTCCTTTGCCACACACCAAAACACCATTCAACTTGATGTTTCATGATCAAACAATTCAGAAAACAAAAACATATGTTACCACTTGTGTTTATATATCTTCTGTTAGAGCACGACCCTGTCACGCATAATCTTCATGTCAATATGCACTTAAACTATCAAAGAATATTAGAAAAAGTTAGGAAGTGTTTCTTGAACGCGTGAAACATCCACCAAGAATCACGTCTACAAGTAAAAATATTATCTTGATAACGAATGGGTCGTCAACTCGTCATACACCAATTAAACCAAACATTACAAAAACAAAACCCGTTTCCCTATGGTTATGTCTAGTACTAAAAATGCAAGTCACTTTGGCACCCACTTAATCACATGCTTACAAATGTTGGTGCCCGTTTCTCATTGTCTAAAGTTATCATGTTCCAAAATACTGACTTCTTGGTTTAGATTCAATGGGTTTGTTCAACTGAAAGAGAACAAGATGTGGGCTACACATATATTGAGATTTGTGGTCATAACTTAAGGTGACAAGAAGACATATATCTATCTATCTACTAGATCAAACTGGAATCATCGGTCAACATCGAAACTTTGTTTTACCTTTAATTGTCAATTAGCTTGTTAAGAGACATGAACAATAACGACAAAGATTCATGAAGACGGATATCAAGAATCAAGATCAATCCCGTACATTATGGGCACAAAAACGAGTGATCACGGGATCTTTTATCTCCATAATTAAAGTGTATATGCATACAACTAACAAGTGAATCGATTGTGTTTGGATATAATGATTGGTGATGGTTTGATGGCGATGATAAGTGAGGTCCATGAGTAGATCAAAGTGAATATTAGCCAAGAATACATATTTGTGGTGATGGATGGGTGCCCTATACATTTCGGACGTTGACCAATCATGAATATTTATTATTATTATTAAATATGATCGTTATTATTTTTATTATCAAATTCCAGAAGATGCTCGAAAAACACTCGCTTGAAATTGCTTGATGCGAAAACAAAAAGTTTTAGAACGAACAACAAAAACAAACACAATTGGAATTTATCCCCAAAGACCACTCTGAATATTTCGAACGATATCCGATGTGGTGCTGCAACAAAACGTGAAAAGGCAGAATGTTAAGAATGACACTTTATTTTTATTGAAGTAATTTTTTTTAATATTTGTATTTTTTATTTAATGAGACTTTACTTTTTTTTATTAATTCAAATTTATATAAAAATATAATTAAAAATAAATTAAGTAGCATACGAAAGTAAGGGAAATGATAAGACTCTCCCCTCCAAAACAAAAAAAAAGATTTTTTTACATGTTTCTTCTTTTTAAGATCATTAATTATATATTTTCTCTAGGTCAAAAAATTAATTGCATATTTCCTCTTACAAAAAATTATATGTATGTTATACAAAATAAAAGATATGTTATTATTTTTTTGATTTGAGGAAATTTGTAATTAATGATATTAGAAAGCAAGAATATATAACCGCCCCAACAAAAAAAATAAGAAAAAATGAAAAGATTGTTGATGTGGCATATGCAGAAAATGAAAAAAATGAAAGAAGTGGTGATGTAACATTCTTACTTTGACATGTCATGTGGACAAAATAAAAAGATTAATGACCGGTCGGTCATTCTTTTTTAAAGATTACTTTTAAGTTTTGAATCATAACATAACTAAAAAGTCCAAAATAAATAAGTAAACCTAAGGTTTAATGTTATTTAGATGTTACTCGTCAAACATAGAATAAGCATTAACGAAAAGCTAAGCAATAAGAAACATAAGTGTTAGATTTTAAAAGAAGAAAGAGTGAGAATGGAGCAATAACAAGCACAAGTGTTAGATTTCAAAAGGAGAATGGGTTGAAAACAGAGTTCAGTTTGGGTCTCTAGAAGTTGGATTTGGGCCCCGCAAGAAATCTTGAAGTTTCAAACTCCTGATGTGGCAAAGTAGTTGGATACTTTGATGCTACAACTTGGAGAATGGAATTGTTTTCAAAGATGTTTGAGTTTATAGTAACTTTTCAAAAAACTGCGTAGACGGTAGATCGATTCAAGTCATCCCTATCTTGAGCGACGAAAACGGCAAGTCAACTTCTAAGGTTCACTCAAGCAATTCCCTTTCTAGAAATTACATGATCTATTCATGTGGTTTCGAAAAAAAGTAAAATAATCATTTTGATACAAAGTTAGCAGATTTTTTCGATAAATTTTAGCGTTATACATGAATCCTAGTATATAATACAAAATTAAGACCAAATAACCCAAATATACAACTATTTAAACTTAAACCTATAAGATGTATTCCAACCTAACCAACTCTTAGAAAAAGTTTAGAAAAATGAGCAAACAAAAATTTTTAAAAAATTACATATATATCTTTCCCTAAAGTTGTATATATCATATTCCTTAAAACACAAAATTTTAATATGTAATAATCCAAAAAGTATACAATTCTATAACTTCAAAGGACATGTATGCAATACTTCAAATATATAAAGGTTAAACAGTCAAGACGTTTGTGACGTTAACCCTTCCCCTTTTTTATTTATTATTTTTTTAACAGCCCTTCCCCTTTTTATGTTCAAATCTTCGTCAAAAGCCCATTAACAGTGGTAAAGTGAAGCCCAAACTTACCAATTAGTCCATTACGTTGATTTGTTTTCAATGCCTTATTTCGAATCTAAAAGCCCAACAGTAGGGCCCAGTTTAAGGCCGTGTTGTGCAAATTTTGTTATATAATGACTTGATAACATGTGTGTTTACAAAAACATGATCTTATTAATTTTCCCCACTAATTATATATAGGTTGCAATGTTGGATGGCACGTCATCTTTCTCTATTGTTCAGCAACGGTAGTATATGTTTACGATTTATAAACAATAACAACATAAAACTTTTTTTTATAGTTTATAAATGAGCTATTTGAATTTTTCCAAAACACAAATTATGATATAGTAATGGTCATAGAAATGCTTGATAAAACACAAATTTCGATTGATAGATACTGGCCGAAGAAGTATCTGAAGCGGCAAAATGGCCAGTTGATTCAGGATTAGACAAATACCAAGTTAAATTAGTTTGAAAAAGGATAAGCCAATCTAAGAATTGGATTCGTAGGGTTTGATATAGTGGCAACTACTTATTATATTCTTTTATGTTCATTCATATAATTATATCTACTAAGACCAAATTTAAAAAAATTATTTGATATTAAACCTTATTTCTAAAAACACAATATTGGTTTATCTGCATATTTGTGCCATGGTCGGGGTTGTTTCTTTTTACCTTGTCTTTTTCAAGTGGATATTTCTCTCGACTTGAACAATTAGACATGATATTTTAGTGATACAATTATAGTAAACTATTTGCTATTTTATTTTAATATCTCAATGTAATTTTTAATGTTCTAATTTGTTAATTTAACTATTTTTATTTTAGTACCTGAATCGGTACTTTTTTATTTCTTAGGACTTAAGTCCATAATAGGGGTAAAATAATCGGTTAATGTCTTTAAGAAATGATCGTATTTTATATTCAGAAATTATGAGCCGACATAAATTAATAGCTGTATTTAATCTTAAAAATATCATAATATTATAACATGGTTATTGATGATTTCTTATTTGAGTAATGATTTATTTTTGCCGTTGGGTGATAGAACAAATTTCCGCCGGTGATGGCTTTTCTTTTTTCCAGTAATTATGAATATAAAGATAGTTTATTAGTCACTTAACGGACTTTTAGACTTTTCTAATGATCGTAGATCGAACTCTTTATATTTATATATTAAGTTAGTACCCCGTATATTACACGAGTTGAATAAGTAAAATATTAAATAAGTACGTATGAGTGATAATCAGACGATATTATTTTTTTAACTTTTATTGAAAAAAAATTCAAAAAATGTTGGTTTTTAAACAAATTGTTTCAAAACAAACTATTTTTTAAAAAAGTGTCATTTTTAATAATTTCTTTAATATAACTTTAAAATTTAATTATGTTTGTTTCATAAGAATTTTATTTTGTAAAAGACACGGGTTTTAAAATATATTGTTTTTTTATAAGTTTGATATTTTATTGAAAAAAATCTTATTTTATAAAAATAATATTTCTTTACAAACTCCATTTGTAGAAAGATCTCTTAATTAATATAATAAAAAAATATTTTTACTATGAAAATAATATCATTTGTAGTTAATGTGATATTTATTAGAAGAGAGAAGCGTGAAAATAAAATTTAGGAACTCTAAATTATGATAAGTGGCATAGAAAAAACCTTTTTATTAGTATAACTAGGCTAAAGTCCCGTGTAACACACGGGTTTAATCAAAAATAATATTGTTGTTTAAAAAGGTGTGTAAGTTATAATCTTGTTGATAATATTTTGTATATTGACTTTTATGTATAATTTTTAACGTTAGTTATATCTAACATTAGTAGGTTTTCTCTATTAATATTTATACATTTAAATAGTGTATAATATGGAATGAAATAAATTTATAAATAAGAACTTTAACTAATAAATAAATCAAATTGAACATGAAAAACAATATTTCAAATTCATAAGCATCCAAAAATTTATTTGTATACAATATTTGGTGTTTTGTTTGTTATTTTCCATCATTATTTAATATTAATAATTTTAACATCTATTTACTTTTAACTCGAGATAATGCAACATAAAGTTGATCATTACCCATGTTTAAAAACAAACTAACTTTGGATATCGATTATCATTGGCTACTTTTTGTTGTTATTACATAACACACTAATAACAATATCCGTCTTCTTTGAATTTTCTTTTGTCTAAATATGTCAAAGCCAACTGTGAAATGAAAATATGATTTTCAGTATTACTTATAAATACATCAAAACAATTTATACATATCAAATGAACTTTTATCAAACATAATAATAATAATATGGCAGACATAAAATAAGATAAAAGAAGTTTAAAAAGTAAAAACATATACCATCTCTTTGTATATTGACTAGTGAAGTAGATCGACTAGTGAAGTAGATCATCTTTAAAAAAAATAAAAGTAAAATAATATTAATTCAAAATCACAATTGTAGACAATGATAGATTAAATCATAATAGCAGATGATGAAAGTTCAAAAATATAACAAAAAATAAATATATTTTGTTGAAAAAAACTTGATAAAACTAAAACCAAAATGAGAATGTAAATGAAGTCTCTCGAATGCGATAGTATCAGACTTTATAAAGACAAATCGTGAGGGTTGTAAACCTGGGATGGTTGAGAAATATTTTAATGTCGAGTATGACTTTATTTTAAAAAAAGATGCCTATGAATTCCTTCAAACTGTAGATGAGTCGATTAAAAAATTCCGCAACTTTTGTCAAGATTTGAATATAAATCGAGTATTTAATGGAAAAACACAATCAAGGAACCAATTTCATAGACGAGGAAAATCATAAATGATTTATATAGTTTTTATTGCCGAATTATTTGAAAAAAGAAAAAAATATAGGGTATGATTTAATTTCCAAATAAAAGATGTGCTTTAGTTTAGGGTTAAATTTCCAAATTTTCTTTAAATATCTCTTGTATATAAGTTAACTTTTAGTCAAATGAATCTAGACTAACACTAAGAACATATACATATTTAGGCGGAAATTGAAAAAATAGAGGCTTAAGAAAACGCTATGTGGCACTAAAGTTATTGTTTTATTAATAAGTATAGAGTATGTTAGTCCCCTGTAATACACATATTGAATAAATAAAATATTAAAGTATTATTAATAAAAACTTATGCATTATAAATCATGCTTGAAGATAAATTATGATTATAATTGCGTGTAAATAACTACTTTAAGTAAATAAACAATAATGTTTGTTAAACTTTTATTTTTATTAAAAAATTGTGATTTTTAAATATATTTTTTTAAGAGAAATGATTTTTTAATTTCGTTGTATTCTATTTTTTCTAATTTTTT
>BJCM01062226.1:0-11907 GCA_018326385.1 Flaveria bidentis | reverse complement strand
AAAGAAAGGAATCTGAATTCAGAAATCTTGATGAAACCAAGATGGGTTTTGAACTTTGTAAGTTGAACTATTAGTTGGTGGTTTAATAAATCTTTATTCTTCTTTTCACTATTATAGCTTGTATGATTTTAGAATTTTGTTATTGTGCAAGAACCTTAGTAGGGTATTGGGTTTAGGTTTTCAATAAATTAATTTTTCTCGTTCATGAGTTTACTTGGATTGTAATTACATTTAGTTGTTGTTTAGATTAAATTTTAACCTAATATTTGGACTTGACGACTTTGGTTTAAAATTTAATCGCACGTTTGTTGTTGAATTGTATCAATAACTTTGTAACTTAGTAGAATTTAGTATAATCATTGGGTAATGTATTTCATAAAATTTTGATACGAGGTTGCTATATTGTAAGGGGTGAAGGATCAAAGGTTGGGGAGACTAATAGAATAAATCAAGAGTAAATTGGTGTCAATCACCAGTTTAGACAATATTGGTGTCCATGTTATGTGCATCAAGCAAATAGAACACATGATGAGTAGATTAAATATATGGCACTTTTAGATCGTTTTAGTTGGTAATTCTAGTTTCATGCTTTGTGTCTCAGGTTTGTCTATTACTCTTAATCTGTTTCGTTAAGCCATTGTTCTTAGTTATTAAGTTTGCTATCTTGAAGGAGTATGCTTGCCTAGTTTTTATTTTGTTGATATTTTTGCTAGTGATTATGTTTAAGATATTTCATATTACCTGTCAGAGATAATATAATCTAAGCATACAATCTCACTCGAAATCAAATGTACAAATATAAAAGTTCAAAAGAAAAAAATAGGGCCTCATATTTTTATTTCGTTTAGGGCCTCTAAAATATTTAAGCCGCCCCTGACTGTACTTGACGCCTTAGTACTCGAACCAATGATATAACAATTTTGTTAATTTTCTCACATGCAAACCGTAATATATCATGTTAAGTGAAAAAGTAAATATATACCAATTTATGCTATTTTTCATCAACGATTTTAGAAAGTTATTAATAAACTCACAACTGAAAATCATCATTAACGTATGGACAAAAAATTCAAAACTAAATCATGTTTTTCTAGAGAAGATGAGTTAAGTATTAATTACTGGTCTCTTTTCTTGATCATATCAATATTCATTTATACTTCAATTCTCTTGAAAACAAAACTTGTTGATACCATTATCATGCTAAAGTAAGAGTAACAAGCACCTCTTATGGAACAAAATCCATTTGGAATTAAACCATCGCATATAATCAAAATTGTGAACACAGTACTGTTTCATATGTAAAAAAACAAACTATTGAGCTCTATGTTATTCCTCAAGCAACTCCATAACCATGAAGCTGGGTCAATCGGCGTGCAAACGTAACTCGACCATCACCAACAGCTCAACACTTGGCCATATGACGGATCAAGTCAACAACGCGGTTACTGCAACACGTATTACAACCCAACACCTCAATAATCATTTTATGCTACATATATACACAACAAAAACATGCCCAAAATCATGAACAAACCGTACCTGTATCCCCATTCGTTGTCATACCAAGAGACAACTTTTACAAAGTTGTTGTTCAGAGCAATACCAGCCTTTGCATCAAATATGCTAGACCTGCAGATACAATATAAAGATGTATGTAATTTTGTTTACCACTCGCAGCATGTTAAAATAGAAATGTTAGAACTTTCAAGGGGGTGATGCAATGGTAAGCTTTTGAGTCACTCTAGCAGAGGTCTCATGGCAAGACAACACATACCTGGAGTCACCCACAAAGTCTGTAGAGACGACATCATCCTCGGTGTATCCTAGAATTCCCTTCAAACTTCCCTCTGCTTCCGCCCTGCACAAAATATAACAATCCCAACATAAAATGAATTCATCAAATACTTAGACAGTTGAAACTTTATTCATAGAATTATCAGGGTCTTTACTTAATAGCAGCCTTAATATCATCATACGAGGCAGGCTTCTCAAGCCTAGCAGTAAGGTCAACCACAGATACATCAACTGTAGGCACACGGAATGCCATCCCTGTGAGTTTCCCGTTAAGGGCAGGAAGGACTTTTCCAACGGCCTGCAGAAAGAAAAGGCAATCATTCATGGAAAAAGTTATGATACATTTGCAGATAAAACTTCATAACTGCACACCATACCTTAGCAGCACCAGTGCTGCTGGGAATGATATTGAAAGAAGCAGCTCTTCCGCCTCTCCAATCCTTCATTGATGGACCATCAACAGTTTTCTGAGTTGCTGAACATTTTTTCCGAAGTTAGCCAGCATTCAGTTAGAGTACTAGGGTAATAAAGGGTATGCAAAAGATATACTAACCTGTAATCGAGTGAACAGTGGTCATAAGGCCTTCAACAATACCAAATTTGTCATGAATAACCTGTGTTGTAAAAGCAAGAACATAAAACTTCAAACATTTATCATCAAAACTTCAAACATTTATCATCAAAACTTCACAAGTATGTTGCAGGTACAGAACTAACCTTTGCCAATGGAGCAAGACAGTTAGTGGTGCAGCTAGCGTTAGAGACAATGGTGATATCAGATTTGTACTCTTTTTCATTCACCCCCATGACAAACATGGGAGCATTTGCACTTGGAGCAGAGATCACAACCTTCTTTGCACCTCCCTAATCAACAATTGTAATCAACTAATCAATAAACATACACTTCATTTGCATCAAACTTGCAATAATTTAACATTGATAACCTTCAAATGGGCTGCAGCTTTGTCCTTATCTGTGAAAACTCCAGTAGATTCCACAACAAACTCAGCTCCAGCTTCACCCCATGGGATTTCCTCAGGGTTCCTGCAAATCAGCTGAAGATTATTAATATCATTCAGTTTCATGTTTGGTGAGCTGCAAGGATGGAGAAAAACCAAACATACTTCATTCCAAAGACGGTAACAGGTTTATCGCCAAAGAGAAGAGTCTTCGAATCCTTAACTTTGATCTCATCCTTCTTATATTGGCCATGAACACTATCATATTTGAACATGTAAATCTAGCAGAAACAAAAATTCACAAACAACGATCATCATCAGCATAAACATTACGATTTAGAAGAAAATCGCATACCAGATGACTATTCGCATAATTTGATTGCAGCAAACACTGATTTAAACTTAAACTCACATAAACTAAATCTAGATTCTAGATGCATTACAAGTAAATTAACATACAAAATTTGCTACAAAACTTTATATAAATAAGGTGAAGAAATTCACCATATACTTCGTGGTAATGAAAGGATCGTTAACGGCAACAAGCTCAACATCATCGCTCTGTAGAGCAACTCTCGCAACTAACCGACCGATTCTTCCGAATCCTGTGCGAACAAAAGCAAATGAAATGAAATGAAACACAATCGATTACGGATTATCGATCCAAAACTACATAAAACGATCGATGATGAGGCGATTACCGTTGATTCCGATCTTGATCTTTGCCATGCTTACTGATGTGTGAACTGTAAAGCGATTAAGAATGAAAATATGGTGGTGATGGTTTGATAGGAAGTAGTGCAGAATGTGTGTGTAGATATAGTGGAAGCTTCAAAGGTAAGCAGTGAAAGGCGGAGGTGCCGATGGTTTGAATTGAACAGAGGCCGTGAGTTTCGCTCTACGTGAAGATTGTTCCGGCGACCTTGCCGGAGATCGGAAGTTTCATATACATTAATTGATAATACATCCCCTCACCTTATGTTCGTATTTCACATGAAACCACTGAAATTATGCTTAATGACTTTTGACACCTTATGGCTGTTTAATTAGCTTGATGCTTCTTTAAAAACTTTTAAAATAGGTTGCTTCAAAGCAACTTGTTTACAAACCGAGCCAGTTTAACTTGAAACGTTTACAAAGTTAAGTTAATTTGGCTCGGTCAAACCAAACCGACTCAATTTGGGTTGCATTGTTTATTTTTAATTATATATATATATATGTTTGTGTATGATCGTTTGTAAGTGTTTAGTGTTTTTGGTTAGATTACTCATCATGTTTTTGGTTAGTTCATAACCCAATTTTAGCTAGAGTGCTTAATGATAAATGTTGCTCACTTGTTAAATCTAACTTTACGGATGTTAAAATAACCAGCAACTCAAATCTTGCTCGAACAAACAAACTATCTCGAGACTGGCTTGTGAGCTAGCTTGGCTTGAATTGTTTATAAACTAACCAAAGCTCGACATGAGAAGCTGGAAGGATGCGGGAACTAGACGGCATGGATGCCTTTCTCACATGTGAAAGTGTTGTTCTTGGACCTCTGATGCAACCAAAGCAGCAAACAACTCCAAGGATATTCATTGAGGATGGTCTTATAAACATTTTACATTTTCTCAATCAACATGATCATCAGAATATAAGAAAGATTACATCAAATAACCAAGCATAGTTTATTTAAAACTTGGTTTAACGTTACAATTTGGCATCGATCGTTATCATTACAGTTTTCACAAGTATAATCAAACTACATTAACAGACAAGCCTTCTTTTCAAGAATCAACCAAGGTGGTTGATCAATTCCTTTGTTTCCATCGAAACCATCCACCCATTGTCTTCAACCGACACCACGATATACTCTTTCAATCAACACAAGTGTCTACTTTCGGTTTGTAGCAGATACCAACAGACCAAAAACCGTCACACAACTGTTTATCATCTACCCACAGAGGTAAAGGTGATAACTTGCTTGTTGATGCTGATGCTGATGGAAACCGCGAATACTAATATCCCCGTCATCGCCACCTGGAAACCTTAAAATTTGTGTTAAACAATCCAAACAAAGTAAATCCAGACAAAACGTCTCGATATAATCCCGTTCATTGAAGCAGCACCCACAGCTAGTACACCGAGGTATGCAGAAAGTACAGGCTCTGCAAGTATTATGCTTACTGTTGCAACTTGCTGCTGGACAATCATACACTTGCCTGAGTTGATGACACTTAGGGCATGATTCTATGTCAATTGGGCGGTTATCATCTAGCGAAAGATATAACTGACCACCATGAAAGAACCGCGGTTTAGGTGTATTGGGCTTGTTTTGGTTGTTTAAGGACAATAGTTTGTTTAGTTCTTGAAATTGCTCCATTGTTATGTTGTGCAGCCCGCCTATTCGTAGCTGTTTAATTCGGCTTCCCCCGAAAGATTTGATGTTGTTTAAGAGGCCTTCCATACTTAGCCCATTACATCCAACCACATTTAGCTGCATCAAAATTGTTAAAAAGTATAAATATAGCATTGTTTTTTGCATATTAATACTTCAAAGTTGCAAATTAATAACCAAAGATACAAATGTATGGAATATAATTACATTTAAACTATAGAGCTTGATGTTCATCTCTCTTTTAGTTGTTATATGTTGGCAGAAAATACTCAATCAGTTGAAGTTATGCAATAAAACACGTTTTAATTCTATTGTCAAGGCTTAGTGTCTTTACAAAAAAAAACAAATTTTAAAAAACAAGTATATAATTAGATGGATCAAGCAGCAAACCTGCTAGGTCAACCAGAACACAACCTCTAAATGTGTTCGCGAATTCGACCCAAAAGTGACTCCAACTCGTTTAGACTAAACCCAAACCCGTAAATTTCATGTTATCTCACAAATTCACGCCCTTGAATGTTAAAACCCCCCTTATTCATATATTACTTTCAAACATATTTAGAATTTGCCAAAAAAATTGCAACTTCAAGTAGCTAAAATACATCTAAACATAATCTCTTGCGTCAGAATTTAGAGGGTGTTTGGGCGTGTGTTTTATAGGAAATTATGTTGTATTGAATAGTCAAAATAGTGCTTTAACGAGCTTTCGTTGCTTGAAGTTGTAATAATCATTTTCAACGTCTCAAGTGTTAGGCAAGTTTGATTATTTAAGAAAGTAACAGATAACACGAACCTGATTGCCTAAATGACCAGAAAATCATAGACAGAAACATGTTACTCATAAACAAAACCAAACACACCCTAAATAAAGTTAATTCACATGTAATACAAAAATGAGCTATAATACTAACCTTCAGTAGCCCTAAATTTTGCTGGAAAACATTCTTGAGACCCATATCAGTAATTTTCAAACACTTGACAAGACTCAAAGACTGCAGACTACCATTGGCTCTATTTGTAATCCTCAAAAGCGAGTCATCAGTAAACGATTCACCAACTGGCTGATCAATGCTTATGTCCCTCCACAATAAAGGATCATGACGAACACCATCACGAAAAGATTTACAAACCCTTTCAACAGACAGCAAATCCCTTATCCCTAAATGACCAAGGGCTAAAAACAAAGCATCATGAGGTGCCCCAACATCATCACCACCACCACCATTACCATCACAATCACCATATTTGTAGTTCGAATTCAAGACTCTTTTCAATTTCTCATCAAACAAAAAGAAACCATTTCTATCATCTAAACTGATATCATCCCCAATTGATCTTTCACTGATCTTGATATACCCAATATCCTCATCAACCTCTTGAATCCACCCCCTAATCATTGTACACCCACCACTAAGATTCATCTCAAAAGGATCAGAAGGCAACTTATTAACAACATCATCCCTCCACTCCCATCCCCAACCCATATTCAAATCCAAATAATCATCAAAACCCATATCCTTATAATCATCCAAACGGCACCAATCACCGATCTTTATCGAATTAAACAGATAATCAATACTATAAACTTCAGAATCGCATATCAAATCATCACCCATGATCAACACAAATGCAAGAAACAATAAACCCTCAAAATAATTTTGAAAATAACGAATCTAGGGTTGAGGAAATAACACGAAATCGTTATTTGTATAAAGCTTAGCACCAACCAACTTGTTAACAAAAAATAAACCAATAATCGGGTGGAAATTGCTCAGCTTTTCAAGGGGAAAACGAATAAAATGAAAAGGGGTTAGATTAATTTCAAAGGAAAGCAAGAAACATATGTGAAATTGATGAATATGTAGGGAAATTAGGGTTAGATTAGGGGGTATGATGAGGGTGATGATAATTATGGGAACAAAAAAGAAACAGATCTGACCTCATCGAAGGTTGATTTGTGTATGTATATAGGAGTAAAGGCGAAGGAATAGCAGAAGACAAAGTCAAAGGTCAATGGCGATATCTCCATTCTCATGGAGATTATTATTCTATTTCTTGCTGAATTGGAATAAACGAAATAAGATGACAATTTGTTTCTAATATTTGTTTGATGCTTATCCTAAGTGAGATATTTGTGTTAGGTAAAGTTCAAGATATTATTAAATTCAAACCTTTTGTGATTAATTAACATTAGATTAATTAAAATTTCACAAAAGCCGACTTTAATATAATTTAGTATCAAATGTACTCTAAGCTTAAGTAAACTGTATTATTTTATTTTGCTATATACTACGATTATGCTTTACAATTCTTGTATTATACCTTATGCTCTTTGTCCATAGTTTAAATATCGCTAAAAGATGCTATAAATTCTTCATTAGTTTTAGAAGTTACAAAACGTTATATAATTTTAAGATAGAATTATAGATTATGGTGTGAGAGTGAAATAGAGGTAGGCTCAAATTGAGCTCGAAGAAGAGAATTTGATAGGTTTTGTTAGACTGCATCTTTTGGCGGACATGATTTAGAATAGAAGTAGTTGGATACGTAAGATTAAAGTTAAAAACGTTTAGCGGAGGGCGGATGGTTCAAATAAGGCTTGCATATGACATAGGATTAAAGTTAAAGTTGTTTAGGGGCTTAGTGTGGTTTTATTATTCTTTTTAAGGATAAAATTTTGTGATACAAATTTATTAATGTGTATTGATTTTACATGTCATGTGATCCATTTAATATTTATTATCTATGTATGTTTCTTGTCGTCTGTGGTATTAATGATCTCTTATTATTTATTGCTTATTTGCTTATAGTCATTCTATGTGTTGTGTTTGTATTTTGATACATGAGGTATTGTTGATAATCTGTTATGTGATGATAATGCTTTGTGTTAGTTATATTTTGTGAAGTTAGGGTCTTTTTGGAAACAATTTTTCTATCCAGTGTGATAAATGTAAAATTGGTTTACATCTCATCTTCTCTGGACCTTGTCTATACGTATGTTATAAATGAAACTTACTGGGTTTGGTTGTAGTTATGAATATGATATTATGATGTAAAAGTCAACAATCAAGTAAGTAAATAAATGCCCATCGTTCCATATAAGGTTTACGATATATATAAAACAAACATGTACTTTTAAAAGATTTCATTCTCAACTAACCCTATCCTATACAACTACCTATATCATATTCATCATGTGTTTTTTAACGTATAAAAGAACCCTCAACCGTGGTTTGTGGGCAAGTTCTCTAATCTTCTCACCTACATGTCTCATTTTATTTTCACTATATTTGCTTTAAAATTACCAAAAAAAAAATATAACATTTTCTCCCTTCATTCGTTTTAGATTGACATCTGAGATGCCAAGATATAAATTTATTTTTATTTGTATTTATTATAATAAAAGAGTAATTATGAAGTACATGTGACATCACAACATTCAATCTCATAAAAAAATTTTTGTTTTTTTCTAATAAATAATTACACTAATTACTAATAAATTGTTTATATTTTTTTAGATTACAAATAGGTTGTTAATAATTTAAGAAAGTTATTTTTTAATGCTCTTTTTAAGGAACAATTTTTATAAGATAAGAAACTTTTCTAAAACTTCAATCTTTTTTAAAAATGTGAAATATTTTAAAATTGGTTTAAAAACACATAGTTAGTGACGCATCAAAGTCTAAAAACAAAATTTTAAAAAAACTATACAATTATTTTATTATTTATAGTCTTTAATTATACGTAAATTCAAATATATATATTATCTATAAATATCATTTCATAACTAATAAAGTATTATTTTATTTAATATTTCATTTATAACATGTATAATACACCACTTACTGAAACAAATATTTTCTTTGTAATTAAGAACAACACATCAGTAATCAAGGTTTTGAATAGCACGATCTTGTTGTTTTTTCTTTATATTAAGAAAAGGAAGGTGTTTAATGTTTTTTAATCAACATGACGTCGAGCTATTTTTGTGATACCAGATTACAACGTAAATGATGATGTGCAATATAATAGAAAATAAAATTTGCTTAATAAAATATGTACGCATTAAAACTTTCAAAGATAAAGTCGTTGTATCAAGCTCGTATGATCTTAAATGATATTTATTTAATTTTGTAAACCAATTAGGCAAGGGGAATTTCACAAAGAATTGACAACAACTGGGCTATATAGCCACCCTTTTATTTAAAAGCCAATAATATTATATAATATAATTAATATTTGAATACATAATATAGAATGAAATGACACGTGATTTTAATTAAAAAAACGCGACTGCGATTATAGTTCGTGACGTTAAAGTGATGTGTTTCGTGTTTCATCCTTTTCTTGTGATATTATATTTTGTTGGTTTGTTTCACAACATTCTAAAAGGTCAAAATAATCTTTATTATGCCAAACTAATCTTTAGTATTAACTTTTTTAATATATTATATTAAAGAAATTACCGCGATTTAATTATAAATATTTAAGGTATATGTTTAATAGCTAAGCAAAACTAAAAAGATTATAGTTTGATTTCTTTAAAAAGAAATATTTGAATTTAATTCAGAAATGTATGTGGATCTATTGGTAAATCTAAACTTATATCCTTACATGTCAATTATCCACATGAATCCTTAACTTTATATTTTCTTATTTTTTATCAGTTCTTTCATTTTTCATATTTAAGTTATTGTAATTGTTAGTAGAGTTAAGTTCGATTATACTTTTGAGGTTTGTTAAAAATAATCATTTTCCTTTAAAATATTAAAAACATTAAATTACCTTAAAAAAATTCATAAGTTGTTTCAATGTTAATACAAAACTTTTATTAATTGTTTCAGTTTTATCCAAAATAATAAAAATTTTAAAATAAAATTAAAACAACATATGAAACTTTTGAAGATAAATAGATTTTTTAGCAAAATAGTTAGTTCAGTAAAACTTTAGAAAACAAAATTAAAATTAACCCTTATTACTATTTGAACATGGACTGTGTGTAAATCATGAAGCCTTTACATGAATTAGCCTCCAATGGCCTTAAATTAGCTCTTAATAAATTAGCTCTTAATAAATTAGTTCGTTAATAACTCGAATTGATAGAAAACGAGGCTAAATCTGAGCTTGACTAGTCATACCATGAGCTATTATTTATCTAAATAGAAATAACTTTTTGTTTGATAGAATAAATATGTAACTATATAAAAATGCTATTACTATATAATTATGATAAAATTAACTACTTGAAAAACGAATCTGCATTTTGAGCTTGTTTGGTCGAGTTTATTATTTATATAGACTAGAAGGTTGTCCGTGCAATGCGACGGGACAACATTTTACATCCTACAAGAGTTTCTGATTTTTGTTAATCTTATAGCAATTTTACAAAAAATTATTATATTTTTTCTAAGCTAAAATTTAAAACATCAAATAAATGAATTTTGCATGATGACTTGTACATTTATGCATTAAGTTATTATACTTTACAAAATACATATCGGTTCAGTAAAAAAATCGCACCAAAACGTTTAAAAAATACAATTTACGATTGTAGTATCAAATAGTTTTAAACATGATAGATTAATATAATATAAATCTTAAAACAAATTAAGTTTTATTTGTTTATGGGTA
This sequence comes from Flaveria bidentis, assembly GCA_018326385.1. NCBI lineage: Eukaryota > Viridiplantae > Streptophyta > Magnoliopsida > Asterales > Asteraceae > Flaveria > Flaveria bidentis. Next base: position 1,143 of record BJCM01062226.1, on the reverse strand, counting down.
GATAATGTAAATTTTATGTAATTTATAGTAATTATAAGGTTATTATGTAATTAATTGTAAGGGGTCTTTTATAAATAATGTTAAAAACTATTTTACCCTTAAAAATACTTGTACCTTATGATGTAAGTATTTTTAATTTAATAGTATTTTAAAATATCATTCTCATTTCTTTTATATATAATATAGATTTTATAACTTTCTATTTTATGAAGTAAATATGTAACTACATAAAAATTAATATCATATAATTCTGATAAAATTAACTAAATTACGTATATTACAGATAATATATTTATAATTGTAAATATATGCATATGTTAATAAAATAATTGAATAATAATAGCAAAGTGAAAATCTACGCTTTACGGTTATAATTTAAATTTTACGATTCAGTTTAACTCAAACTATTTTAAGTTAGATAAATTAAGCTACTTGCTATGGTTTCTTTAAGGGGTAACTTAGTAAAATACTAATCAAGTTTTATAATTGTTTTAATTAGGTCCGTAAAGTTTTTTGTTTCAATCAGGTAACTAGTAAATTTTTTGTCCCAATCAGATCACTAAAGTTTCAGGATTGTTTTAATTAGATCATTCATAAGTTGAAAAAAAATTGAAGTTTTTAAAAAAGTTAACAATATTTATAAAAAACAGAATTATTTTAAAAAAAAGTTGTAAATTATTTAAAACAATTAAAAAATATGAGTAACCTGATTATAACAATCCTAAAACTTTAATGACTTAATTTGAACAAATAAAAGTATTAGTGACACAATTAAAACATTATTAAAACTTTAGTGACCTTATTAAAATAAATAAAAATATTAGTGATTTAATAAGAATGCTGTTAAAACTTGATTACTATTTTGGGAAGTTTTTCTTTTATAAGTTTATAACAAGTTCAATAAAATCACATAAAAAAAGCGGGTGAAGCCACCCATAAAATTTCATCGGCTTTAACCAAAACATATTCTTCATCTACAACTTAACCTGTAAATTCGTCATTCACTCAAATGACTGCACATCCAGCAACACTAACTACAACTCTGTTGATCAAACATTATAATTATTGGCATCAAACTATGAGTTTATCACACCCTCTAGCTGATGGGTAAAACACCTTGGCACATATATGTTCTCAAACCCA
>BJCM01062225.1:0-23715 GCA_018326385.1 Flaveria bidentis | reverse complement strand
TTCTAAAACAAACCATATAAAAATGTCATTTCAAAAAATTTTCTTATTACAACTCCCAAGTTTGATTATTTTTTGTTTTTAAAAATATCAATATTTAGAAATAACATTAATAAATAGATTTCTTTCTTAATTAATTATATATTAAAAATTATTAAAATAATATTATTAATAATTAAGATAATTATTTAATAGGAGAGAGGGGCGGAAAAATTTTGGTGAGAATAATTGTGATGTTGACACGTGGCACCACATATGTTCTTTTATTATAGTAGGAAGATAACCCAAAACTCAAAAATTCAAATAACCCGAAAATCGACCCGATTAACAACTTAATTCATCCTTGTTATTATAATCAACATGATATAACTATGAGAAGTAACCAAGACTTCTTGTTTCTACTTTTTTTTTGTTTCAACTGACTAGAATCATGAATAAAAATGTTCATAAGATCCAAAAATTATTGTCAATTTGCCTTGTTCAACCGATAAAACCAATCATGCTCGAAACATTTGACAATAGATCACTGGCATCAAGCATATTCAACTCTTTGCACTTTGGTCACATTAATCGACCTCCATCTGTATATATACGTTGACATCTCTCAAAATGAAGAGCAAGATATCAAACTATCAACCCTTTTCATCTTTCAAGCTTCAAAGATGGCATCAAAGCTTCACCTTTTCTTACTCCTTTCAGTTTCATGCGCCTATTTACGTGTGTCGATGGCGGGTGATCCCGATATTCTCACGGACTTCATCCCTCCCCCGGCCCTATTCGGGCCCCCGGGCGGAAACTACTTCACCTTCACCGGGATGAGGGCACTTGTTGGTGCCCCCTTCCCCACAACTTTCAAAGTCTTGAAAGCAAGCATGGATGAGTTTCCAGCTCTTAACGGTCTGAGTGTTTCGTATGCGGTTCTCCAGTTCCCAAACGGAACGGTTAACCCGCCCCACACGCACCCGCGGGCCTCCGAGCTGTTGTTGGTGCTCATGGGCTCGTTGCAAGTTGGGTTTGTTGACACAACAAATAAGTTGTTCACTCAAACATTGCAAAAAGGGGACATCTTTGTGTTCCCAAAGGGACTTGTTCACTTTCAGTTTAACTGTGATGCCAAGAACCCGGCTTTGGCTCTCTCAGCCTTCGGAAGCGCGAGTCCAGGCACGGTGAAGATTCCAAGTGCGGTTTTTAATTCGACTATTGATGATCAGGTGTTGGCGTTGTCGTTTAAAACCGATGTTGCTACCATTCAGAAGATAAAATCTGGGCTAAAGTAAGATCAAGTACTTACAAGTTTGTTTTGATGTGTTTCTTGTCTGTATGTTTGGAAGTCAATAAGCATGTATCATTCATAAGGTAATATCACATGTAACCAAAAAATGAATAAACACTCGAGTTTTTCAACACTTACTAGTAACTATGGTTTTATGTTATAACGCGAGTATAATGATTTTATGAAGCCTTTTACTGTTACTATATTTATATAAAAGACCCATGTACAAAGCTTAATTAGTGAATGAAATAATATCGTGTTACATAAAGGCGTAAGGTGTATTCAGTGGTTGACTCATGCCAGAACTTCACTGTACATACTACATACCAAAAGTTACAACTACAAAAGATGCTACGTATATCTGAAGATTCTTAAATTCATACCGTTATGTTACAGAAAAAGTCATTGGCGAGTCAAGTTGATATCTCACCTACCTTCGGAATCCGATACATAGCTTCATATCTAATCTTAAGAGGATCTACTGAAATAATACCTGCATATTACAAGCAGAAAACTACTAGATCAGTTTTAAATAACATATATCGTTCTACAGATCATATCTATATGAAGTGCAAAGAAGTGAAGATATAATTATGAATCCCATTTTAGGTGAGAAGATATAAGAATAAGACAGGGTAACATGAAATTTAAGAATTGAAAAGATTACTAAATGAATGAAAGTACACATATGTTCCGATCAAACACTAACTCATGGAATTTTGAACATTTTTGAATCAAATTGAATCAAAGTTTGAACAGGCTCGTGCAAACATTTTTTAATCAAATTTTGAACAGGCTCGTGCAATAATACCTGTCATCAAAATGAATAATTACAGGCTCGTGCAAACATTTTTGAATCAAATTTCGAACAACTTGTACCGATCAAACACTAACTCATGGATACATGTTCAAAGGTGAAGAAAAACTACATGTGAATTGCAGCATAAGAGCCCAGGGACTTATTGTCATATAAAATATAAAATAAACATGGGAAGAGTATATACCCGGTATAATCTAAGAAAAAAATGAAAAAAATTCAAAGCGCAACAATATTGGCTCATCCAAAACTCAAGTGTCATATTTAGAATCTACTTTTAGAATAATGGAAATAATTTGTCATTTGCAGATAGATAGGAAGGATTTATATTTTTTATATAGAAAAGTAGATAACATCACCTATTTTTGTAGAGTGGTTATAGAAGGACTTACACATATATCTTTATGCCATATAGAGCAGCATATTTCCTAAGAAGGCGTTCGAATGAGTACCACTCTGACCGGTCTGACCCATTCTGATAACCAATTCGCGGCATGTGGATTGAAGCTATGTAATACCAAAAAATAAAAATAAATCAATGTTAAGAATGGAAAATCAGAATTTATAGAACAGAGACAAATGGACAATATTAAGTAATTAAGATGGTGCATCCAAAAGGCTTATATTAAAGAGTAGAGTTTTTAAGGCAAGTCTAGCCACATAGCCACACAGGTAGAGATGGCCATTTTGACACAGTGGGTAGATTCAAATTACATTTTATCTCTAACTTGTCAAATGGATAACATAGAAAAGCTAAAAAAATGGTTCAAAAATCGCCCATAGTGTATTTTTAGTACATAAAACATCAAACATTTTACTCAAAAAGTTAGGTTATTACTTATCATTGACATTCTGACAAATATATGCATGGTTGACACACAAAATATATACAAGGAGTAACAACATTGGCAAAAAATTGTCTGGTCAACTAGACTCATTTTGACCCGTTATCCAACTTGCTCACAGAGGTTTTCCAATACTCCCATGTCTTAAAAAAACGCACATCAATTATTTGGAAATGTTACAATCCAAGATAATCTTTTCTTCTCTTACTAAGTATTGGTTATGGACTTATGGTTCTTCCTATTTTGCCACTACTAAGGGACAAGGGTATTTAAATATTTGAATTATGGTCAAACATCCACAAGAATACCTTGTACCCAAGTCTATGCATTCACCTTGGGTCCAAAGCAGGATTGCTTAAACGATGGGAATCTAGCCGTCTAAAACCATACACGGCAACATGAACCTCACAAACAGAAGATATCAGAAATCAGAATGAAAAAAATTCCAAGATCAAACATACCAGACTTTTGAGCAGCTGAAAATGAAGCCTTACACAAGCACTGTTCCAGTTCAGGTATCGAGATATTGCTACGAGGTACTTTGCGCCTGGGATTATATGTTTGAACCACAGCCAGAGCTACCCACAGATCAACATTATCAATATTATACTCCTCATCTTCACCTGCTGCACAAACAAACCATTTTAAGTTCTACTCAGCAGGTGAAAACATCAAAAAAATAAAATCTCTATACAGCCATGGAATGCATGACAACATGGACAATTCACAAAATAAAATATCAGTGATGAACTATACTGTTAATATAACTATGATCAATTAGCCAACTAATATAGAGCCAATAAGATGGTCCAAAACTTCAAATTGTTGAAGGACAACCTGTTGATATTCTTGTAGGTACAGGGATGTTCACAACAAACACTCTACAATAACCACATTAATCAAAAGCTTAAAATGCTAAGAAGCTGACCTTTAATTTCTATAAGATGGAGATCACCAAGATGAAGGTCTCCAAATTCAGAAGCGCACCCATATGCATTTGGAATTTGTGATGAAAGCCTAGCTAGTGCATCAAACATACCACCATGGCCCCAATCTCCTGAATCATCCACACAACTGCAAGAGAACATACACACATGGAGCAGCATGGTAGCAGGATATATATGAAAACAAAAGGCAAAATACAATGACTATCAATAATGAATTTATGAAATGCAACCCCCATAAGAAAAGACTGATTCATATATTCTCTGGTGATAAAAAGAGGAAATGTAATTACCTAAATATTATACAAGGCTCTGATGGACAAATTTTGGACGGCTGAGTGCAGTCTCCATAAACTAAATTTACCGAACCTGAATCTGACAATATATTATCATCTTGAGGGGGCACAATGTCTTTGACTGACAATGACTTATATCCATGAGCTTCCCATTTTGCTAATTTCTTTTCTTCAGCTTTCTTCCTAACAAACTCAGCTTTAAGATGCTTCTCCTCCAGTTTTGATCTCTTATTTGTCTCCTCCAATGCCATATCACCACAGGTCTCTGATGTTTCTTTGAGCTTCTCGACCCAAGAATTATATAAAGCTTCATCAAGAACAGGTTCATAGGACCTTCCACCTAATAAATCTTTTGAAATAATCTCAATCGTTCGATCATTTGCTCCTGATTTCCCTCCATTTCGGAATGCTATAACCTTTTCAACAATATCATTGACTTTTGACATGTCAAGTTGACCTGAGCTCTCATTGCTTTCAGTAGTAGGATCAAACATACGTAACCCTAGTACAACAGATTTTAGATCACCCGCTGCAACTCCAACCATATCTTTGCCTTCTTTGTCTATGTCTTCACCCATGACATCATGGCTTAGTTGTAATTTCCTCTCTGCTCTGTGCATGATAACCTGCAACGGATATTTAATATTAAAATAACAGGAAGTAAAGCATGTTCCTCTCTAAAAGAAATTCTTCCATTCCATGAGTTATAACTTGTGAGCAAGAGTTATGACTCACCTCCTCCACAGTCTGCTCAGTAACTAGATTTATGGAAATAACATGATTCATTTGACCAATTCTATGAGCCCGTTGTAGAGCCTGCTTATCCACCTGCGGATTCCAATCTTGCTCATAAAATATAACCTGCGTGTTGTTTCATCCACAATGAGGAGGTAGGACCCACGGTTAATCATATACTTCTATAATATAAATAAAGGTTAAGGAGAGACAATGTGCTAAGGGAAGGCTTACAGTGTCAGCTGCAACAAGATTCAAACCAACACCCCCTGCTCTGGTGGAAATCATAAAGACAAACGCAGTGGCTGGATCAGGTTCAGAATTGGAAGTTCCGGTGACGGACTGGCGACTAAAGCTTCTTATTGCAGCAAACCGCTCTTCAGCCCTGATGGATCCGTCAAGACGCTCATAAGGATATTTCCTTAACTCCATATAGTCCTGCATTTCAGTATTTTCAGAAAAACTAAACAATTGAAAAGAATATATCAGCATGTCTGCCATTTTTTCAAGGCACAAAAGAAATAAACCTGCAAGATGTCAAGTGTATGTGTCATCTGTGCAAAAAGCAGAACACGATGTCCAGACTTACTTAGCTTCTGGAGTAGCTGGTCCAACACTATAAGTTTGCCACTAGCCTGAGAGAAATCATAAACAACCACAAAAGCTTATTTTCTTACTATATAAAAAATTTATTGGTTTCCTCTTAAGCTTCTAATCAAACAGCAATATCTGAAATCCTGAATTTGGTATGTTACACAGAATTTCAAATTTTCGGAATGTTACACTCGTGCTACCTCTACTAAGTGTTCACCCTCTTCATATGGTTCAGGCTCTATACCAGCAAAGAGGTAAGGATGGCTACATGCTTTACGTAGCTGTATTACCTGCATTACAGAAGCAGCTTATGAAATCATATACTAATTTTCAGATGAAAAAGAATAAGTTCCGAATAGTTCCAGACAACAGTCAAGTACAAGAAATGGAGAAACACGGATGATACACATAGCCACAAGTAGTATACATAGAAGAACTGAAGAAAACAGAACATGAATACATGATGAACTTTTTAGTGATGTATGATTTAGAAAGTTAAGATGATTCACAAGGAACAATGCTTCAGGTGATTCAACAGGCCTGATGAAATATGGTCTTTTATATGTTCTAGGCATACACAAAAAACCTTAATAGGCTAGAAGTGGGCTTACAATATTCTGCAAGGATTGCTGGTTAGACGTCCCTGAAGACAGTGCGAGAAGCTTAGGAAGCTCCTTTCTCAATATTGACATATACACCTTCTTCTGCAATGTCACAAGGGGAGCCATCCTACCCAAAGAAACTATTCTAATTAATTTATGTTTTATTACCTATTACGAAAATTCCATGCAGTTGATGGTATATTTATGATTTACCAGTCTAAATATAGTTTGACCAAATTAAAAAGAACATGGGAGGATGTTAATAAGTTATCTAAAAGGGAAACACGCCATGAGATTGAGTACAGAAAAAAACCATGGTAAGCAACTTACAAAGTAATTTCAGTAAGAGGTGGCAAAGACAGGGTTCCAGTCTCAATAAGCCTAGATTTGGTTCTTCGAAGCATGAATGCCCCCAAAACATATTTTAAGCTTTTGAACTTCTCCTTTACTATGGGTGCTCCTTTACCTGCTTAAAAGAGCAAGTAGAATAGTCAAAAGAAGGCCATCTTAAGGAACACGTTATATCATATTGAACATACATAGAAGGATGCATCAGAGCAATACATCCATAGCATAATCTAAACCCAAGAATTAATTAGGTTTCAGAAAATAAAATTCAAGAAATAAAGAATATCCACCTTCCTTGAAGGTAGAAGAAAACTGATCCAATGTCCCAAAAATTGAAGCCATACAGAAATGCATTAGTGCCCAAAGTTCAGTAAGGTTATTTTGTATAGGTGTTCCAGTCATGAGTAGTCTTCTTGGCATAATATAGTGCTCTCTAAGAACATTATACAAAACCTGTGAAGATTCACCAATCAACAAGCTCAGTAACACTATGATAAAACCTTTGTAGCTAGGCGTTTATCTCAGATCCTATATTCATATCTGCACTTCTACTTTTGTTTTTTAACAATTAAAATAATCCTAAACCTACACTGGATGGGTTTTTTAGTCTTTGTGCCTCATCAATAACAGCATAATGCCATGGAATTTGGGAAAGAAAGTCCTGATCGATTAACGCTATATCATATGTTGTAAGGAGCACATCAAAAGGTAAGGCCTGGACCTGCAAAATGCAGCAACACAAAAGCATGAATATCCAGGTCCACTAAAACTTGCTTCTTGTCCACTATCTACCGCTAACTTACATTGGGTGATGATTGTTTTTCCACATTTTCATACATATCCCTTCTCAGAGCACGTCTATGTTGTTTGTCTCCAACATAACGCAAAACCTTCATTTTTGGGGAGAATTTGGTAACCTCAGACATCCATCCGTCTGTCACACTAAGCGGACACAATATCACTGCAAATGACACCGTACATCTTTTAATTCAAGAATGATCAAAACATGTTAGATAGACTTAGTAGTATTATTTCTTACAGAAGGGTCCGTGTAATCCTCGAGAAAACTTTAAATAACTCAGGAAGGAGATAGCTTGCAATGTCTTTCCAAGGCCCATCTGCCAATAACCATTTAAGGCTGAGTGCAAACACCCGATTATGCTCTATGCTAATGTTCTAGTACTAGTACTCAGTAAAAATGTGTAATGTAACTAAAGAAAATTGATTAAACTTTTCCGGCTTCCAGCCTCCATGTACAAATGCAATTATACCTCATCTCCTGCAAATACAGATGTAACCAATTAGCAACCCTATCACATAATTATTCTCAAGTTAATAGCACTCCTACGATGCAAAAAGATATACAAAAAACAGTCAAAATAGTCTGAACTCTGAACTCGAATTTAACAAGCACCTTTACAATTCTCTTGATCCTTAAATGTAATAACAGTCTGAGTCTCATGTGACAATTGACAAATACAGTTTATGATAACATATGCAAGACATTGCAAGTTAAGATTGAAGGGGCCTTTTATCTTCAAACCTCCCATTATATTCATTCCAATTACAATCACCATCCAAAGACCTAAACCTAATACAAATTTCACTGAAATAAAACACTAAGTTACTATGAACTCAATCCAAAGCAAACACACACTTCAAATAAGAACAAATTACAGCATAAAACTTCAATTAGCCAGCATATGAAGCGATTACCGAGAATAACGTTGGCACCGATGAGGTATCGTCGTATAAGCCATGAGAGTCCTTCGATTTGGTGAGGCTTAAGCGTCGCCGTTACACCGAAATCGGAACAGTTGACCTGAGCCTCGGCGGCGTGGCGTTCGTCTCCGTCGAATACATACTTCGCGGCGGCGATTAACCTCCGTTCGTAGTTCATTTTCCGACGGTGTGCTGAATACGCTACGGTGTTTGAATTCGAATTTGGTGAAAATATATCCCCTTTTGAACTAAAAATTGTAGCTCTATGGCGGCAGTTTCTTATGACACGTGGTGCGTGACATGGGTGTTTATAGTTGCGGTTAAACGTTGAGTTGTTGAACCACACTCGTGTTTTTATTCGAGCAAGAAACATTAACCTTGACTTGTATGTGTTTAAATTCGTGTAACTCGATCACAACTCCTATTTATTTACACACGTCAAGTGAGTCGGTTAGTTGAGAGATAAAATTCATATTATAATGTGTTAATCGATTTGTGAGTGCTAAAAATAGGTTAAACGTGTTAAACAGGGCTACGAACCGCTCGAGTGCGACATGTGTGATATATAGTTATATACCAACCTAAAATCTATTTTCTTTTTATATCAAGTTCGTATTCTGTTTCGAGTCATGTTGTAATTTGCTACCGTAAGACCGCCGAGAACCAATTTGTTTCTTACCTTTTTACACGTGTGACGTATCAGTGATACGTTAACTTTCCCAATTTCTTCAACCTTTTTTAGTTTTTTTTTCATGTTTCTAGTTTTTCTCCGCGCCCCATTTTCTTTAAAAGAAGTTTCATAAGTTGGTATTATATTTACCGCGTTGGGAGTAAAATACTAGGAGAGGTGCAACGTTCACTACACGAGAGGTGCAACGTTCACTACACGAGAGGTGCAACGTTCACTACACGAGAGGTGCAACGTTCACTACACGAGAGGTGCAACCCACTCGTTAAATGGATTCGGTCGAATACCCGACCCGAACTAGAAACCTTCAATCGGACATCATAAACCCTAATCAATAATCATCCCTCCCGTTTCTCCGTTTGAAATTCAATCGAAATCCACACACAGAAGAGAAGCTTCGACAATGGCGGGCTTCTCCTTCAACACAAATCCATCATCCTCATCATCACCATCACCATCACCATTCTCATTCGCACCATCATCATCTTCATCTTCATCTCCATTCTCATTCTCCTCAAACCCTAGCTCTTCATCTTCGCTATTCGGCGCATCGGCCCCCTCTAACCCTACATTCGGAACACCTTCATCATCCGCATCTTCATCTCCTTCGTTTGGATTCGCCTTTGCGTCTTCTTCATCTTCCACACCGTCCTCCGCCGCTCCCGTTGCTTCATCCCCCTCTTTTGGCTTCGGTGCTTCCTCCGCTGCTGCCACCGGGTCAACTTTTGGGTTCGGGTCATCGTCTCCGGCCACTGGGTCGCCGTTTGGTGGATCTAGCCTGTTTGGGTCCAGTGGTGGTTCTACTACTACTACAGCTACAACAACAACGACTACAACTTTATTCGGTTCGAGTTCTGCTTTTGGAAGTAGTAGCTTATTTGGGGCTTCTTCAGCTTCAGCTTCAAGTTCATCTGCAACTACTACGGTGAGTTCTCCCTTTGCTTCAGGCTTATTTGGATCATCAGCATCTTCTACTGGAACGTCTGCTGTCAGTTTTTCTTCAACTACATTTGGGGCTTCTCCATCAGTTGCTTCATCATCATCATCATCATCAATTTTACCGCCTGCTACATCTTTCCCTAGTTTTACTGGTTCATCATCGTCTAGTTCGATTTCTAGTACTACTACAGCTCAAACTACTGCATCATCTGCCCCAGGGTTTTCGTTTCTCAGCTCTTCTTCCAGCTCGAGCTCGTTTACAACTGCATCTGCTTCTTCAGCTCCTGGTTTTTCGTTCCCAAGTGCACCATCCTCTGCACCGTCGTTTTCGTTTTCTACGAGTTCTGCTTTCGTGAATTCGACAGGTAGTGGTAGCAGTACTGGTTCTGCAGCGTCTACTACCGGTTTGTTTGCTGGTTCATCATCAAGCCCGTCTTCTAGCTTCTCGTTTGCGAATGTAACAGCCTCGTCTGGGCTTCAATTGTCTTCGGGTTTGGCTTCTAGTGTAAAAGTGGCTTCTACGACTGCGACTACTACTGCTACGACTGGTGCTTCTGCTTCTGCTAGTACCACCCCGTCGTTCTCTGCTTTTGGTGTAACTTCATCTAGTACAACAGCTTCAACAGCCACTGGATCTTTACCGAGTTTTGCGAGCCCCATTACTGCTGCTGCTGCTTCTACTGGAACATCAAGTTCCTTTTTGGGATTTCAAACATCCTCTAAAAGTGTAGGTACTCTTACACCAGCGACACAACCACAATCAACTGCTGCATCGTCTTTATTTGGTGAGTTTGTTGATACCAATTGTCGGTGGGATTTCATGTTATTGATTGTTCACTTTATGCTGCATTTTATATCTCTCTGTGGATTTTTGCATGTAATTTCATATCACAACATTTGTGAGGTCCTAAATTTGTTGTATAATTAGTGAGGTTGTGAATGATCGATTCAAGGAGCTTTCAGATGTCTAAATTCTTAATTTGATAGAATATGGTTTATGAACCTGCATTGTTATTAATCTTATATTGTTTCAAAGCCAGTGGTACTGATGTGTGGTGCAGAATGAAATCATGTTAGACTTATTCTAGCAAGTGACACATGCTTTAGAGGAATGCAGTTTATTTTGTGAATAATGTTCTACCATCACAATCTCTGGAATTTTGATTAAACTTTTACGGCATTCACTTTTAACGATTATATTTTTGTCAAAAATGTATTTGCAGGTGTCTCTTCTTCTTTGACAACCACTTCAACTGTTACAACCACTACGGCTCAAACGTCATCCGCGCTTGTTGTATCTTCTAGTAGTGGGTCAGTCATAAGTTTTATTTCAGATTGTTTTTTAGTTTTCGGAATATTGAGTTACATGTGTACTATGTGGTATGATCTAGAAAATTCCGGTGAGGTTTTTTTTTCATATCTATCCTGAAGATATAAGAAAACAGGCTCTAACTTTATGCATACCGGATAATATATAATATCTAAAAACATTCTCATTAAGCTATGTTGGCATTACATGATTATGACTTATATTATCAGTATTACATCTTATTGTTTCGAAGATTCTTCTGTTGTATATCATTTTTGATATGATGCTCCTTGCGATTTTGTCACTAGGACAAGTACAAGTGTCAGCACGGCTGTAGCCTCTGCTCCTAAGTTACCATCTGAAATTACTGGAAAAACTGTTGAAGAGGTATCCATACGAAGTTCTTATTTTTTCTCTGTATGCTATTGCAATTTTTTTTCAAAAATTGGCCTCATATTTTGCCTTATTGACTGGTCACTGGTTATGGCATTATGCTATGACTTCATTTGTGTTTCCTGATCACACAAACGACGTAGCAACTTCGGGTCTTATCTTGTTATTATGATCTGATTTGTTTGTTATTATTCTTCTTTAAAGATCATCAAAGAGTGGAATGTGGAGCTCCAAGAACGAACTAGCAAGTTCAAGAAGCAAGCTAATGCAATAGCTGAGTGGGACAGGAGAATCTTGCAGAACCGGGATGTTCTTCTTAAACTTGAAGTGAGTCATATCCATTTTGTCTGAAGAAGTAATATTAGCTTATTTTTTGAACCAGTCATCTACCCCCTAATCCCCTATGAACCAAATAGACATGGTTTTGATTCGGATGATACCAACTATCAACCTTAACCTTCTTTTTATTAAACCAATCAACTTTAGCAGTTCCTTCACATGTATAATTGAAGACAACTATTTCCTTCTTGCTGCCTCATGCCCTGTTGTCAATAGCGGCTACCAATCGGTCGCTATTTGTAAATAGCGACTACATAGCGGTATTTTTATTTTATTTTAATTTTTTTAATTTTTATTTATTTTTTATTTGGTAAATATGAGATTTAGATGATTAGTAATAAAGTATTTTAGCTATTTTGGGGGTCTTTGCTTAGATTTCGTACTACTTTATTGCTAAACATGCTTATCTATTGAATGTAAAACCATCTTACATATTATTCTTACTTAATCGCTAAACACGAAATAGCGGTTGCTATTTACCGCTATTCGCTACGTAGCATATAGGTGGCTTGTCGCTATTTACCGCTATTCGCTATTGACAACTATGGCCTCATGTATATTTTAAACTGCTTATTGACAGGCTGAAGTTGCAAAAGTTGTTGATATTCAATCAAACCTTGAGAGACAGCTGGAGCTTATTGAAACTCATCAACAAGAGGTATTTCATAAAGATTTTGTTTTTTTCATGCACCCATTTTTTTTAATCATTGAAGTGCATGCTTTGAATATTAGTCGGTTTGTCTTTATTGCTTATTTTCTAATTTAAGAACAACACGCCTTGCCTATGGAGTTAAGTACTTAAGTAGTTAACTAGAAAAAAACATGAAAAATAAAATTGAGTGCAAATTGTAAGCATTTGTTGAAATACGAAGACGTTGCAAGTCGAAGGGATTAGGATTCTTTGAAAATGGATTTCCATTTGAGGAGGCTTGATCCTTTTTAATTAAGCTTGAGTTAATAATAGAAATTTAAGAACACAGAGTTCTAAAATCTAAACTACAAGTCTTGCTTGTTTTAGCCTAATCCAAATGCACCCTAGGTTAGGGTAACTAGGTTGCCATTAGTTTATGCTCATCTTAAAACCAAAGGTGTTTTATAGGGATCTTAATATTCCATGCAATCATTATCTAAAGGGTAATTGCATTGTAGTCTTTATTAATGCTATTGTGGAAGACACGTAGGAATAAGCATTGTGGTCACTGGTCAGCATATCATTGAGCCCCCACAAAGCTTTTGGTACGTTAATAAAATGACCTACAAATAAATAAATAAGCATTGAACTATTGTTTTATAATAAAGTAGGTAATTCTGCTGCTTTCATAATTACCTAACTCTATAAAATAGGCTTTGGAGAGGTTAATTATAGTTTTGATATATTTTGATTTTAATTATAGGTATAAATTAGGCTATTTTAAGAATCATGATACTAACGTGGTTGTTGTCACTTGACACATTTCTTAGGTTGACAAATCTTTACAAAGTGTGGAAGAAGAAGCTGAGCGAATTTACAAAGACGAGCATGGTCTACTTCTTGATGATGAAGCAGCTTCAACCAGAGATGCAATGTGAGCCGCTAGAAAGCACATAATTTTTAGAACTGATAATTTTTTTTACAGTTGAAACAAAAGGAGTTAATAGCGCAATTATTTATATTTTATTTATGAGTGTGGGACGTACTTGATAGTGGAATTTGTTTGCAATTTCATTTTTAACACCGTTCTACTAGTGCATGTATTTTTCATAAAATTGATAGGCGTGAACTCGCAATTGAATTCCTATTTTTCACCTTTTTCTTATTAAATTTCAGGTATGAGCAGGCGGAATTCATTGAGAGAGAAATGGAACAGATGTCGGAACAAATAAAAAATGTTATTCAGACTCTTAATGCCAATCAGGTGATTATGTGTTTAGATGTTAATTTTGCTTGTTCCCTCCCTCCCTCTCTCAAAAGAATATTCATGTTACAAATCTCGTTGACATTATGACCCAAAAAAAGATCATTGTTTAATAGATGAAAGTTTTTTTTAATTAACTTTGATTATAAATTTAATATCTAATATACCTTTTCAAATATTAACACAATGGCACTGAAGATTGTTTCATATGGGTTGATGTTAATAATTCATATTTGTGTCCCATTTAGGGTGGAGAACTTGAAGTAACTGATGGTATGACCCCACTGGATGTTGTTGTACGGATCCTTAACAATCAACTAAGTTCGTTAATGTGGATTGATGAAAAGGTTAGGCTGTTCCTTCCATATATATAAGTTTCTGATACTTTTAGTTCATTGCTATTCACCTTATTTTGGTTAATGTTGTGTGCTACACCCTTTGATTATTGTTGTGTGCTACACCCTTTGATTATTGTTGTGTGCTACACCCTTAGTATTATAAAGAATATCAACCCGTTTAACAAAATCTAGTTGGTCAGAATTGTTCAATGTAAAACCTTGTCTTAAAAAACAAATAGATTGGTTTTACATTTGGTGTATTCATATGTTTACAACCTTTTAAATTTGTTTTCTTTAAAAGTGTTGGTGGGTCAACTCAAGCTGGCTGCCTGCTTGTTTCAACCTAACACGTAGAGGTGGCAGGATGGATGGTTAGGGTAATCAAGAAAGTTTCATGCAGAAAATACTCTATAGGCAACTTTTGATGATTGTAGTTATTTTTTTTAGTTATTTTTCTGAAATTCACTCCATTTAAAATATAAAGCAAATCACTTGACTCTCAATTGGCATAAATTCCCACTTCTATTTCTCAATTTTGTTCTAGTTCATCTTTCTTTTCAAGAGTCTCAATGATACATAGGAATGTGTCTGTCATAATTGCAAAACATACTACTTTCATTAGCATTAATCTTGTCACCATTTCAATCAGGCTGAAGAATTTTCTTCGCGGATTCAAAAATTAGCCAAGCAAGGTTCTGCTGCTGATCGGGAGCTGGTGGGCCCAAAGTTTTGGCTGTCTCAATAAGTGTAAACCCTTTGTTGTGTTAAATTCTGGAGTTACTTTTAAGCCGGGACATCAAATAGATTTGATAGAGAATGCAGCAGGTGAAACCACTTTGCTAGACCAAGGATCAAGTTTGTGTGTTCACATCATATTTTTTCTCAACTTCTAAATTTGGATATGTAAAACGATAATCGGTTTATCTGGACTTCATGGTTTGCGATGCATGACGTTTCAGTTCCGTACAGTACAATTTTCGGTTTAAACTTTTGGCTCATCCATTTCCATGGTGGATTCCTTGTTATATTTTGATGGTAGATATTTGTTGCTGCTCAACATTGTACGCTTAACATGAATTTGGCGTTGTACTTTTCTTTGTCGGTTTATATTTGCTATATTTATAATTTTACGTATATTATTTGTACTTTTGGTTAATATTATTGCATTATAGTTTAACATTTGTTCAAAATTGCTAAATTTTAAATTAAGTTATAAATAGATGTGATACAAGTAATTACCAAACGCATCAAAGTTGCAACTTTGTTGTTAATAGTTAATACTGTCATATGGTTGGTTGTAAAATCGTTTCATACCTGATCCTTACCTTACCTAAATGTGTGATTCTAGTATGTTAAATCTACATGTTGAATCCAGCAAATAAAAGATTATAATGTGAACCTACCGTTACACACACTAAAAATAGTATGAGCGGAAGTAGGGTTTGTGTCCTTAGGGATACGTGTCAATTATTTTATACCAAAAATGTTTTAGCGTAATTACTTTGATTGACTATGGACTAAGGAATGTGGGGGGTCTTAACTAAAAACTAAAACTTAAAGTAATTTGCAAAAAGTAGAAAAAAATTCCACTGAGCTGACACGGTCGTGTCAAAACTGTAAAGGAAATTCCACGCGACCGTGTTAACGTTCTGCTGGATAAACGAAAATTGACATATTTTTGTATTTTTTTTATTTTGCAAAATGTATTAATAAAAACGTTAATGAAATGGTGAAGTAAATTCAAATATGAAGACTAATTCCAACACTAAGATAATTTCTTGATTTTAATTTGGCTTACGATCATTAACGCTTACGGTGCAGTGATTATTTTCAATTAATGATTTGTATCGATACTAGACATCACGTCGTTCAGATATCTCCTCTATCTAATGTCCAATCAATCGCAGTTCGTTGATTGGAGCCAACCCGCTACTCTAAGCTCACGTCGTTCGGATCTTAGCGTGCGGGTTGCAACGATAGAATTATCGATTATAACTAAACACATACGTCGTTTGGTGTGCTTAACTAGATTGTGTGATTCTATAACGAGAATGAATTCATAGACAAACTCAAACCGTTACTTGTTCCTTATATCGAAAATCAAAACTTGATTAGGGTATTAAATCTTAAAGAACTTTATTAGAAAAATTAATAAGTTGATCAGGTTTATCAACAATCTAACATATACCGGATTGGATCCGGGTTTAAGATCAAGAATTAAATAAACAAACCATTAAAATAAAAATATCTCATAAACGCTTCACATAAGTTCAAACCAAAATCAAAGAAATTAAACTTTAATGTTGAAACTAAGAGTGCCCTAGCCGGACATGGTGGATAGGTTATTTAAAACAAAAATTTACGAATACCCAAAAGAAACAAACCAAAACTTCAATGTCTTCCCACTGAAAAGTAGATTACAAAGATTTCTTTATTTTCCTTGACCTCTTCTTCCGAACTCTACAAAAATTCCTTTTTGTTTTCTCCTCCTGGTTTTTTCTTCCCTTTTTGCAGCCTCCCCTTTTATCTTTTTGAGTTCTCCCTCTTCTTTCAACCAACTCTTTTCTTTTTTGGTTTTAAGGTTTTAATTTTTATCACTTCTTTTTCCAACCATTTAATTATCTTACAAAAATAAAAAAAATATACAAGAGTAGATTTCATCCTACCAAAAACTACTACTTTATAATTAAAATAAAAGATACATACAATTAATGCAAAATATATGCAAAAATACAACCTAAAATTACTATAATTTATGTTTAAAAATATAACTAACAAATTACCCAATGAAATTCGAATTCAAAACTAAAAAAAAGTGAATAACTGATTATTCTATTAGCTAAAATTAGAAATAAAAAATTAAAAAAAGTTAACGAATATAATTATATAAATAAGGTTAACAGATATATATGTTTTAAGTAACAAGGTCGAATATCACTAAAATACAACACAACTGATGTCATATCTAGTCATACACCGAGATACTCGACCTAAATGTTTCATGTTTTAAGTTTGCATGTCGAGTTTAGCTTCTTTTCTCATCCCTACCGAACTTCAAAAGTAGAACTTTTTTAACAATTGGAAACACTTGAAGTACATTGTTACTTAGTGATTAGTGATATTAGTCTAATAATAACAATAATAATAATTATAGTAAGTGGTTAAATCGATCAGTCGATCACGTTCAAAAACAAAAGCCACAAATGGAAGATTTAAGCAGAAACAATACGACATATTATTACTTTCACCAAAATATATACCACAAATGTTTTGCTGTGAAAAAGAAACAACTTGAAAAAAACCTACACAACATTTGTGCCCCCAAAGGAAGACCAACAATAGTCATTCCATTCTTCTGGATCCTTAGACTTCTCCTTCATGGACCAAAGGCCGAAATCCAAACCCGGAGCTTGCTTTAGGTCAAGACTCATGGTCGTATGATCATTGAATCGATCCAACACTTCCGTATCATGTGATGTGTGCATTGTATTATCACTAACCGGTTGATGAGGACTATTGTGATCCAAGAAATGTCCGGAAACAGAAGTCGCTCGGTTTGCAACAATTAATTCATAAAGTGCGGCGCTACATCTGGAAGACAAGTCACCCGAAGATATCCAGGGTTCGGTTTTTGGAGATGACAGAAGAGAGAGAGCACGCACGGGCTTTGACTGTGACTGTGACTGTGACTGTGACTCTGACTGCGATTTTGATATTGCTGATAATGGCCCATGTCGTCGCTTCATCATGGAATTATTTTCTTTGGATAAAAGATTTGTAAAGTCTAATCATATATTTTTAAATGAGACATTTTACAGACGATGTTATGTAAAGGTATTTATGATTTATCTTTTAAAATTATTAATAAAACATATTATAAATTTACTACTTATAATATATTTATTATAATGTTTATTTAAACAAGAAATAGTAAGAGAAAGTACCATTGGGAAAGTTTCCCTTCCTTCTTCGTAGATTATGTCCTTCTAATCGTCTTCTGCAACTCCTTTTGGCTTCATCAAACTCCGTGACGTCATGAAACCTGCACACGTACGTCATATATACAGTTATAATGTTATATACAGTTTTGATAGCAGAAAGTCAATTTTTTATCCTGATTTAACTTCATCTAATGTTTATTTCATGTTAAGCTTACATGGTGTTCGTGTAAATTTGTTGATAGTATATCACTTAGGATTTTTTATTTTATCAAGTCAATGAGTTTCTCTTTTTTATTTTCTTTATTGGGTATAAAAAAATGTATACACATAATTATGAGTGTGCGGATTTACATATATTCATATACATGGACATATAAACGTCTTTATATTGATTTATACAAACTTTAACTCTCTTCCACACTGTCTATAATATATCAACAAGCGAAAATAAAATTTGTTTCCACATAACACTTCTAAAACATTATTTATTATTTCTGTATGTCTTTTGCGGTTCAAGATTTAATCCAAACATAATAATAGCAATATAATGTTTAATTAACACTAGAGTTTTGTTAGTCTAGTGATAAACAACTAAAGTCTTTTTAAATTGAAATAGAGTTTAAATTCTGATATGAAATATATATTAATGCAATATAATATTTTATTTAAACCTAGAGTTTTGTTAGTCTAACGATGAAAAACTAAAATCTCATTAAATTGAAAATAGAGTTTAAATTCTGATATGAAATATATCAAAAGCTTGTGTACGTAATTCGTAAGTAGAGGTAGATGAACGTTGGTATTTCCATTAGATAAATACAATATGTTTTAACCGATTTACAACTAGATGTATAAAAAAATCAGAAAACTATTTTAATTATCTAAAAATAAAAAAAATAAAAATAAAATAAAAGGTTTTAAACCTGCTACACTGTTGACAAAACCGCTGTTGCATCCCCAACACCACCACCACCGGAGCCTTCGAATGGTTTTCACACACCTTATGCCTCCGGTAGTACTCTTTGGCCCCACCAAGCGCCACGTGGCACCCCTCCACCTGGCACCTCGTCGATGACGTCACCCTCGCCGCCGTATAACCGCTTCTTCTGGTGGTCAACGATGACGGTTCCGCCGTCGCACCACGGCCAACCACGACGGCGCCGTCGCAGTAGTGTCGTTTCCCCAGCTTCAAACACATCATGTGTGGGTCCGGCAGCCGGTGCTGGATTACTCCGGCGTCGCCGGTCGTGGTGGAGAGAAGCGCGTGGAGTACACGCGCCGCCGGCACGGTGGTGGTGATGGTGGAATTATAGTGTGCAAGTGTTGGAGTGAGGGTGGTATTAATGTCGTAAATATCCCATGAATTGTTTGTGAAGTTACTGTTGTGTCCCCTGACGTCATCACCACCACCGGCAACTGCAACGCCGTCGCCGCCGCTGACGGCGGTCGTCCACCCAGTTTCCATGTGTGTACGGATGGATGCTTGAAGAGGAAAGAAGAGTACGTAGGGTTTTTAGTTTTTAGTTTTTAGTTAGAAAGATGTGGGGTGGTTGTGTTATATAAAAGGAAACATTTGCCTTATCGGTTTTCGGTATTTAGGTGTATAAAATGGTCTCTCATTTATTTAATCGAGGTTCGAGTCACTCGTGTGCAATGATGTACTGTTAGGCGTTGGTTAAGTGTGGTTTATAGTTCACATGGTTATATAAACTTACGCTTTGCCTTGTTGTAAAGGTATGCGTTATCGCTGGTAGTTTGAGTGTGATACATGTACACGTCATCATGGGCACGAATAGAACACAACACCACATGGGGCGTGAAGGGGTGTGACTCACCCTAGTTGGCGTGAGATGTATCACGACGTTAAGTGAGAAAGATGTAGTTGTCAGGTTGGTTGACTAACCATGGGAGCTATCAACGTGGTTAGAAGTTAAAACGTTTAGCATGTAAATATCGTATCATTGATCGCTTTTTACTCTGCCCACAACACACATGCAACAATGTAAAGGGCGATAACCTCTAACATTTATTTGTTACTTACTTGTGACACATTTTTTTATCACTCGTGTCATTGCCCCTATATGATAACCTAAACTATAATTTATAAAGTTTTAATGGTATTAAATGCCTAATTAATAGTGAATGAAGCACCACTTAAAATAATATATATAATCAATAATCAATAATGATGGTTTGAGTTTAAGACCTTTTAGATCTCAGGCTCAAACTTCACACAATAGAGTTTTTTCATAACGATGGTTTTTTCTTTGATTGTGTTTCTAGATGAGTCAGACCTGAAATGTAAAAAACAGTACGGAGTATGAACGGTTCATATCTCGTTTTATAATCTCTTGAAGGGTCACTAAGGTATTAATAACTTGTAAACGATGTTGAAAGAAAAGTTAAAAAGAATATAAAAGAGAAGCAAGATTGGAGAGAGTGTGTGTTGATGAATGGGTGGCTGGGGGCGTAAGTGGTGACTACTGAAAAAGAAAAAGGCTGCAAAGATGCACATGCATGCACTTGTGTTTGAGAAAGAGGGGCAATTATTTTACATTCTTTTTCTAATATCATTTTCCTTAATTTATTTATAAATCATAAAAAATTTTGAACGGTTGCGAAAATTTTATAAAATATACCGGGCTAACAAGAAACTGAAACCCAGAAAAAAAACAACTTACAACAGATTACACAAAAACAAGAGAAGACTTTTCATGATTACAACTTAATTACAACTTAATTTCTAGATGAGAGCGTCTATAAGGATCACTTTAAGCATTCATCTTTTATTTAGCTTTAACTCCGTATTTAGCTTTAACTCACGGAGAGTTTAAAACTTTTACCTTCTCCATAATCTTTGAAACACTAGTCCTTTTATGATTAAAGACCACATCATTCCTCGACCTTCAAATGCACCAAAATTTTTTTCCTATTTTCATCCCCCGAATTTTTATTATACGACTCTATCTAGTCTCTAAAGGAGATGACAAATATAGAAGGAATCTTATACCATTGTGAAATGTTGAACCAAACTAATTCTGCCACTGAGCAATTTATTAATAGATGCTCCAATGAATTGAACTGTTTAGTTTTTACCACATATTACACAGGATAAGGAACTAACAGAGGTAGTCGATGTGCTAATCGTCGAATTCCTCATTGGACTAGTGCTTGAAGAGTGGTAATTCTATCTTATTTTCGCTCTCCAATTAAAGATACTAACCTTAGGGACACCCAATTATTCCAGTAAAACTTGAAATGGGCATTGTTTTGATTGTATTGAAGGATAATACCCTTGATGTCTTTAACTGAGAAGGAATTACCATTAGAGTGCCCCTAATACCATTCATCCTCCTTATGTAAGATCTTGACATTTGCAAAGCCAGAAGTTAATAGAGTTACCACAGCCAAGCCTTCTAGTAATCAAATTATTTAGATGTATATTATATCCCATAAGGTCATTATCTATCTTAAACAAATTTAGAGTTAATTTCAGTTTTGCTTTCTAAAATTTAACAAAATTAACAATTTTTCTTCAAAAATTTAAAAACATCAATTTCAGTCCAAAGGTTTTCATCATTTGATTCAATTTCAGTCCAAAGATTTCATTTTTTGGATTCAAATCGAAACAACTTATAAAACTTTTCGATTGAATTGTAACAACTTATGAATCTTTTTGAGGTAATTTGATGTTTTTATTCATTTAAAGAAAAATAATTATTTTTATCAAAACTCAGGTAGCAAATTGAATTTAACTAAAAAAATTTCTTTGAGACCACAAGCTAGATAAAAACCACTTAAATTATGCATAAATTGATGATATTCGAGGACTCCCATTCACCTTTCCTCTTGGATGATGGTACATAATTAAATCTTTAGTTTTTCAATGTAGTTAACTACCAAAAAAAGAAGAAAGTTTAACTACCGTGTCTGCGGGATTATAGTCGACGATTAAGCTAATAATGTTATAATGAATGTTTGTAACAAATTACTCTATAATAAAATAGCATGGAAAATGAATAGTATAGTTTTGAGTTTTTAAAATTTAATCACAATAGTTTTAAGTAGTTTAACTTTTAGTGCAATGATTTTTAGTTATTTAACTTTAGTCACTAATGTTTAGTATCTTAAAGTTTGGCTACTATAATTAATTGCCATGTGAAATGAATAATATAGTTTTGAGTTTTTAGATTTTAACCATGATAGTTCTAAGTAGTTTCACTTTTAACAATAATTTATTAATTATTTAACTTTGGCCACTAAAGTTTAGTATCTTAAAGTTTGGTTACGAAATTGTTTAAAATAAATTTATTTTTTTTTTGAGTTTGACCACTAAAGCTTAGTACTTTGAGTTTCTCCACCAAACTTCAAATTTTTTGATTTGACGAGCTGGATAGATGACAACCAAAGCAACACATCATTCGAGTGGGAAAATTGATCGAACTCCCTTCGCGTTGGGCATTACTTTAGTTACTAAAGTTTAGGATCTTAGTGTTTGACCATTTAATTATTTATAGTAAAGTTCTTTTTTAAGTTTGGCTGAAATGAATAGTATAGTTTTGAGTTTTTAGAATTTAATCACAATAGTTTTAAGTAGTTTCATTTTTAGTGCAATAATTTTTAGTTATTTAACTTTAGCCATTAATATTTAGTATCTTAGAGTTTGGCTACTATAAATAATTGCCATGACAAATGAATAATATAGTTTTGAGTTTTTAGATTTTAACAACGATAGTTCTAAGTAGTTTCATTTTTAGCAATAATTTATAGTTATTTAACTTTGGCCACTAAAGTTTAGTATCTTAGAGTTTGGCTACAAAATTGTTTAAAATAAAGTTATATTTTTTTGAGTTTGACTACTAAAGCTTAGTACCTTGAGTTTCTCCACCAAACTTCAATGTTTTGGTTTGACGAGCTAGATAGATGACAACCAAAGCAACACATCATTCATGTGGGGAAATTTATCGAACTCTCATCGCGTTGGGTATTACTTTGACTACTAAAGTTTAGGATCTTATATAATGTTTGACCACTTAATTATTTATAGTAAAGTTCTTTTTTAAGTTTGGCTACTAAAGTTTAGTGTTTCTGAGTTTCGCGAACTTGGATTTTATGGTTTTCGACAAGCCGAACATATAACGATCAAAGTAACGCAACGTTGTATGTGGAAAAATTGACCTCACGTGTAGCACGGTGATAACAATAGTCGTTGCAACGTGTTTAGCGTCTGCGTTATGATATTCGGCATATGACGAAAGTTTCCGCGCAACGCGCGAGGGAAAAAAATTCTAGTTATAAAAGAAACAGAAAATTAATCTAACGTTATGCTTGTAGGTATGCACGTATTGTTGTTGTTTTTGATGTTATTGAATATAATTTAAAAGCTTCATCTTGATTTCATTTTAGGAATTATGCTCAAAGGTTAGACGGTTTATATATTGTGTGATGGTGTTAATAATAGTGATAATTTTGTTGTTGTGTGTGTCTGTCGTTCTTGATGTTTGCCTTAAAGGGTGGTTGATGTGCCGCTTCATGAACACGGATATTATTTCTTAGCATACCAAATAAAGATTTGACGCATTCACTATTAAGGGATTGTCGTCTACAAGGACGACCCTGAGTGGGGGCGGGGTGAGCGATCACGCAAGGCGATCTCCTCAGTGACCCGAAATTATTAATATATATATATATATATATATA
>BJCM01062224.1:0-19458 GCA_018326385.1 Flaveria bidentis | reverse complement strand
GTGGGCTCTCTCCATGATTTCCTTCTTCTTCTCTGGCGTAAGACCCGCAGGCAGCTTATCTTCACCACTTAGCGCATCAACTACACCGTTGTGCACCAGAATCGCCCGCATCTTTACTCGCCAAAGACTGAAATCATTCTTCCCAGTAAACTTCTCGATCTCAAACTTTGTCGTCACCATTGTGATTCTCTAATTCTTCTTCCAGTGATCAATCGAACCCGATTCTCGTATACGAGCCCTTAACCGTGACTCTCAACCGTGGCTCTGATACCAATTGTTATTCAAACACCAATTGATCAACACAAATTGAATGAATTGTTATTGAAGAATCAAGAACAACAACAACGAACAACAACTAATCTTGTTTACAAGAAATCAACAACTACTGATTGGAATCCCACACTTCTAACTAACTAATTACAAAGAAGAAGAAAAACTCTTATACTAACCAAAACAGACAACTATATGATATTGTCAGAAATAGTCCCTCAACTTTAAAAACAAGACTTTTACTTAACACATGTAACTCTCTTTAATTATAATCATTATAATTTGGTTATATTCTAGATAATGATTAGTGATAAAAATGGCTTATCTCGGCAAATGAATTATGTATATACACAGAAAGAAGGTAACATATGAATAACATGAACTAGATAATTAAGGATTGCTTGCATGCTTATGCATGGTCTGAGTATTTCAATACTCAAGCTCAACTAAGAAAGTTAAGTTTGAATATTTTTCGAGTCTATATATGCAAATGATATATCCAAAAGTCCCAATATTAGCTTAAATTTAATTTCAACTTTATTCATTCAGAATTCACCTTATTAGATTTAAATTAGTACACATGAAATATAAACATTATAATTACATCCAACAATACATGTTGTAACAATTAAACTAAATGAAGACAAATCCTTTCAACAAGCTGATGCACACGTACTGGGAATCATCACTTAAGAAATTGCTTCATACTCATAAACTTTCGATTGAGGAAGACTCGTTGAAGATCGAGGATGAGACGTTGAAGAATGTAACATCCTCGGGGTCATCGGCAAAAAACTTAAAAGATTGCGGGATTGGAGGCATGCTCACATCGACAACCCCTGCAAGAATATGTTCCACCTGACTCATTGAAGGCCTATTATCTTCCTCATCTTGGATGCACCAATATGCAACTTTGCAAACTTTTGTGACTTGTTCAACACTAGCCTCTCTATTTAACCTACTGTCTAGTAGGCTGAGGATATCGCCGCTGCCCATAACAACATTTGCAGCTAAACTAGGGAAGAATGTAATATTTGAACCATCATGAGATTGCTCTAAATTTCTTTTACCGTGTACTAATTCAAAAAGCAACATTCCATAGCTAAAAACATCTGCTTTGGCAGTAACAGGTGTCCCTGATAACCATTCTGGAGCTAGATACCCCCGCGTCCCTCTCATAGTTGTCAAAACTCTACTAAAGTCTCGACCCACGAGCTTAGCTAGACCAAAATCTGCAACTTTTGGGCTAAAATCAGTGTCCAAAAGAATGTTTTCTGGCTTGATGTCAAAGTGCATTATACAATCTCTACACTTCTCATGGAGATAAACCAACCCTCTTGCAATTCCAACTGCAATCTGATACCTAGTTTTCCAATTTAGAACATTGTCATGTGTTCTATGAAAAAGATGGAAATCTAGAGAACCATTCGGCATGTAATCATACACCAATAGCTTGCTATTACTGTGTGCACAGAACCCACGAAGACGTACAAGATTAACATGTTGGATGATCCCAATTGTGCTAACTTCACTCCTGAATTCCTTATCTCCTTGGCTAACACTTTCGAGTTTTTTCACTGCCACGATGGATGAATCACGCAGTCTCCCCTTAAAAACTGAACCAAACCCACCTCCTCCAAGTTTATCCGAGAAATTTCTAGTGGCTATTTGTAAATCTCTATAGACAAATGCTACCAACGATTCTTCCATTTTCGTCTTTCCAGCCCATATCCACTTTTTTCTTAAGATTATAAGAAAAACTAAACCTGAGACAAAAACCACACCTGCAATGGACCCGAGAACAACCCTCACATTAACCTTGTCATTCTTTTTATGATGTAGAAGATCTTTAGAAGCAACTTTGATGTTCAATGCAAACTTCTCTGTATTTGAATCATCTGAAACAAACACAAGCGAAATGTTATTCAAGTCTTCATTATTCCAAAGGCGACATGTTTTGGAGATAAAACTATAACCATCACAACTACAGTCATCTAAGCAAGACCTTCTGCATGCTGATTCATCCAACAAAGGAGTCCTATTTTCACGAGATGTTGGAGAAAACTGAATTGGGACATAACTTAAAATGAACTCGGGTTTTTCTTCCTGAACTCCACATATTAACTTGGTTTTTCTAACACATCCTCTAGAATATTCACTCAGGCTCCAATCACTTCGCGATGTAGGCTGAAAGCCACTCAAACAGTTACAGAATGAAGAAATCTGTTGATTGCAAACACTAAATGCCCCACACTTAGCATAAACATCACAGATTTGTGGCGGTTGAGTCCAAATCAAATACCACTGCTTGGAACTTTTCTCCCATGTCAGCTGCTGAATCTGCCCTGAGACATCTACAATGAATCTAGATATAACTGAAGGATTATATAACGAATATGTGAAATAGCTCTCGTTTGCATTGTCTATGTAGCTGAAACTGAAGATATAAGGCACCCTCATATCAGGTACTAAGCTAAAAAACTGACCATCCCAAGGTCCAGTAGACCAATACTCTATAGATCTATTCCACTTGAGTACATACTGCATCTTCTTCTGAACAATCTCAAAAGAAAAGAGTCCCGCTGCAGGATCTTCCTTATTTCTCCATGACGTTATAACCTGTGTTGTATTCGTATGCTTGTTGTATCCTAACTTACTACCGGGCAAAAAAGTATGAGTTGGGTGATCAAAACTTTGCCAAATTGGTGGGCTTGAACTTGACCCATGTCTCAAAACTAAGTTACCATCATCAAGAAGAACTACTGATGCACGCGCAGCAGTAGATATCATGTTTGTTGACCAAATTGGAGCGTTAGTCTCGTTCAAAAGCACCAAGTTACCATCTTTTATTTCCAACTTTGAAGAGAATATATCAAAGATTGATGTTTCTCTATTTGCTACCCAAACTATTGTTAGAGGTTTAACACTTCTGTACCATATTCCTATGTAATAGTTGGGAGGCTTACCTGGTCTAAAGAATCCCATTTCAAAGTTTCCCGCAAGGGAGACAAGTGTCTGGTTTCCAGAGAGACATTGATTCAAAACCAAAGTATCGGCAGCATTAGATACGAAAGGTGAAATGAAGAAGAAATAGAAAAAGAGATGAGAAGCTTTGAAATTCATGTTCAGATGTTTCATGTGTTCAACTTGGCTGATTCAATAGATTATGAGCTAGCATGACAGTCAGACAATTTAGTGCCAATTAATCAGCTGATGACTTTGAAGTTTTTAACAATATGTATGGCCAATAATAATTAAAATAGTGAAAGCCAATTTTCGTTGATAAGTAGTCGTCGTTGTCCCTTAGAGATGAAAAAGCATTTAGTTTGTTACAGTCCTGAGATATAGATTTTGGGGTTTATTTAGTTTTAATCCAACATCTGTATATATAAGTGACATGCAAATATTTGGAGAACACATGATGGAGATGATGAACATTGTGAACAACAAATATGTGCCTGTATTTATCTATGCATGTTTATTCCATATGTGAGGTGAGTTTGCGTAAAGATAATATCATACCCGTGACAGATCATCAATCTATAGCGAATGATCATATGGTATATGATCATCATCGCATATGTAATTACCAGTATATATAGTAATAATTGGTGGCTATTCAAGTTTTTATAGCTAGCTGGATAGTTCCACAATGGTGACAAAAAAATTAAAAATGTGATGTTTCATATATCTGCCGATTGTTATTTTCAAATTATTATGGACAGTTAAAGAATCGTAATATATTTGAAAAATAAAATAAAATATAATTGACTATTTCATGCTCATTGATATCCAAATGTTTTATTTTCTCATAGATACACAAATGACTCACGTAAGGAGAATTTTCAATCGTCAAAACAGACAAACAATCTTAGTATTATATATCACATACCTGCTAAGGGACCACTGATATAACGTTGCCACAGGTGATTGTATCTTGACACAAAGCAAATGGGTCCAACTATCTCTAAATATCTTCTGCAATAGTCAAGAAACATTTTGGACCAACCAATAAATGTTGTTTATGCTAGTATGATATGATTCAATGAATTAAACAGAAAATGAAGATTTGGGTGTTATACCTAGTTATGTCAAACAAAAATATGTCTACAAACATATGTGACCCAAAAGGTACAATTACACTTTTAATTACTCCTATGTCAGATTTTAACTAATACATGCAGACTAATACAAGTAGGTTGGAATCCTACACGATTAAGTATCGTTTTAAAATAAGTGGCATTTATAGTTCAGAGCGTATTTTAATTAGTCTATAAGTTTTTATTTAATGGTTAAATCAAAGTATGATTATCTCTATTAAATTGATACATTTAGTTAGCATTTAGTTAGGTATTTGAGTCTAAGTAGGAGTCTTGCTAGGTAAGGACTTTTTTAAACTTCTTCTACACAAAAATCCACATATCTTGCATTTATAAGAATTTAAACACGAGCGATAAATATCATGAGATAACAAGAATTATTTAGTTAGATTTTTTATATATTTATTCAGTTTTTAATAAAAAGTCATGGTGTGTTTGTTTGTCTTAAAATAATCCCAGAGTTGTTTTGAAGTGTTTTTTTTCTTTGATTACCAACAATAAATTTTGCACTCAAACTCCTTGACAAGGAAATTGAGACAAATAGAAGACATGAAAAGGTTGAAGATACGAAAATAAGTAAATGTTTTAAAAACAAGAGTTGAACCTATCACACAACCGTTGTTAAGACCGCTAGAATTGGTTGCATCATACTCAAAAAATATTTTTATATATTACATATAAATAGCATATGATGTTGCTTATATTTAAAAGAATAAAAAATACGTTATTTATAAAGGAAAAGTTTATAATAATAGAATTTTGTTAGAGAAAATAGTATTAGGATCAGCTTCTCACAAATACTAACAATAACATTTTCATATATTAGTTTGAAAACACAATCATATTTATATATGAGATGTCACAAATTAAGATATATAATCCGATAAAAGTACACAAATTAAGATATATAGTTAGTTTCGATAGCAAGATTTGGTTTCCTGTTTGATTTTAACAAAGGGTCCTAATATAGAGACATCCACCCAAATAAATCGACACCCCCTATACGCCACGTATGGATCCATACACAGTGTATAGGGTTGAATACACTAAAAACAATGAAAATTCAAGGGAGTTGTCATAGAGCTATACGTCCCATATAACCCTATACGACCCCCCCCCCCCCCCCCCCCCCTATACGACACATATAGAGCTATACAACGAGTATAGCAAATTTCGACACTGACTACAAGTAAAAATTTCAAGGGGTCTATATAGGGCAACTGACTATACGACACATAAAGGGCTATACGACGCGTATGGGACTATACGACACATATAGAAATTTTGAAGTGTTGATTTAAAAATGAGAGATATATATTTAACGGGTCTTTTAAGAAAATTGTATAATACAATTTTTGCCTATCGATGTCAAAGGGCAATAGAATCTGGTTTTAGTGGAAGATTTATGAAATCATTCACTGAAAGAAAACATTTATGGCAGTAAATGAGTGAATGATTAGATGGGTACTTTAAAGATAAGTCATGAAAATGGAAGAATTAGTGCAGTGGGATGTGATATTGTGATATGACAAAATCATTAAAAAAAAGATAAATCCTCTGTTAAAACATTAAATTAAATTTATTAGGCATATATTTAAGCTTATATATATTATATTCTTCAGTTATAAAAACACCAAATACATGAAAACCACTGGATGTTTCAACAGTTACAATAAAGACTCCAACATAATCCATAATTTTCCTGAGTGGATCTGATATATATCAAACACTATACATATATGCATTATGAACTAACTAATCCTGATTTTATTCTAGACAATTACCTTGAAGAAGATGCACACTTAGGCTGTGAATCAGTGCTTGACGAATTGCTCAATGCTTGTGAACTCCCATTTGATGATGGTTCGGTGAAGAAAACAATAGGCTCGGTGTTATCAAGATACAACTTGACAGTTCGCGGGACCGGTGGCATTTTAACATCCAAAACTCCTTCAAGAATTTGTTCCACCATACTCATAGAAGGCCTATTGTCTTCTTCGTCTTGGATACACCAACACGCAACTTTGCAAATTTTGGTGACTTGTTTAACATCAGCTTCCCTGTTTAACCTGGCGTCTACTAGGCTGAGAATATCACCTCCCGCCATAAGTACATTAGCAACCAAACTAGGAAAGAATTTAGTCTTCAAGTCATCAGATTCTTCAGCATTTCTTTTACCATAAACTAATTCAAAAAGCATCATTCCGTAGCTAAATACATCTGCTTTAGCTGTGACAGGCACCCCTGATAACCATTCGGGTGCTAGATACCCTTTTGTCCCTCTAAAAGTAGTCAAAACTCGACTAAAATCTCGACCCACAAGCTTTGCCAGACCAAAATCTGCTAGTTTTGGGCAGAAATCAGCATCTAAAAGAATGTTTTCTGGCTTTATGTCACAGTGGATTATACAGTCTCTGCACTTCTCATGAAGATAAACCAACCCTCTTGCAATTCCAATTGCAATCTCATACCTTGTTTTCCAGTTGAGAAGATTTTCTTGTTTTTCATGGAATAAATGGGAATCAAGAGAACCATTTGGCATGTAATCATACACCAACAGCTTACTGCTACCTTGTGCACAAAACCCACGAAGACGTACAAGATTAACATGTTGGATAGTCCCGATTGTGCTGACTTCACTCCTGAATTGTTTCTCTCCTTGATTAATACTTTCAAGCTTTTTCACCGCCACAACGGATGAATCACGCAGCACCCCCTTGAAAACTGAACCAAAACCACCACCTCCAAGTTTCTCAGAAAAATTTTTGGTGGCTATCTGCAAATCTCTGTAAGCAAATGACACCAAAGATCCCTCCATTGTTGTCTTCCCAACCGATAATCTCTTTTTTCTATAGATCATAAACAAAACTAGACCCAAGACAAGAACCCCCCCTGCAACAGACCCAATAACAGCACCAAGATTAACTTTTTCATGAAATCGAGGTGGAAGTGGAAGATCTTTAGTTGCAACTTTGACGTAAATTGTTTTCCCGTTATCTTTGTCTTCCTTGAGATCCAAGAGCTCTACATACCAAACTGAGCACTGATTATCTGAAAAAGAGTAAGCATTACACTGACAATTGTTTAAACAGGTGGTTTGACATTCTCCACCACTTCCAACCGTCACAGACACGGAATTTGGAGGGACCGAACCAACTTCAACTGTAAGAAAGGAGATTTCTTTGTTATTCCCACATTCCAAATTTGTTTTCCTCACACACCCACTAGAGAAATCACTTTGGTTCCAATCATTTTCTGACATAGGTGTGAAACCAGTCAAGCAATTACAGAATGGCAAAA
This sequence comes from Flaveria bidentis, assembly GCA_018326385.1. Classification (NCBI taxonomy): domain Eukaryota; kingdom Viridiplantae; phylum Streptophyta; class Magnoliopsida; order Asterales; family Asteraceae; genus Flaveria; species Flaveria bidentis. The sequence goes on along the minus strand of BJCM01062224.1, from coordinate 11,788 downwards.
TAGTCTGTCTGCAAGTACCAAAAGGCCCGCACAAAGCATATACCTCACACTGTGTTCTAGGTTGAGCCCAAAACAGGTTCCATTGTTTTGTACTGTCCAACCATGTTTGTTGCTGAACTTGACCAGCAACATCCATAAAAAATCTAGATATACTTGAAGAGCTGTACATGGAATAAGTGAAGTAACTCTCGTTCTCGTTTGAAAAGAAGCTGAAATTATAAATGTAATTTAACCTCATTTCAGGTACTAAGCTAAATATTTGCCCATTCCATTGCCCACTTTTCCAGTATTGTTGCGACCTATTCCACTTGCTTACGTACTCTTTACTAGAAGGGACAAGCTCCAAGGAGAAGAGTCCTACACCAGGATCTTCTTTGCTTCTCCATGAAGTAAGAAGCTGACTCTTTTTTGTTCTATTATCATAAGCAAGTTTAGCACCAGGTAACCAAGTATGAGCCGGGTGGTCAAAACTTTGCCATACGGGTTCATCTGATTTTGACATGTCGCTCAAAACCAAGTTACCATCATTAAGAAGAACTGCAGTTACAGAATTCAAACTGGTGGCGGTGACATTTGTCGACCAAATTGGTCTCTTGTACTCATTTAAAAGCACCAAGTTACCATTTACAATTTTTAGTTCTGAAATGAATCTGTTAGAGATTGGTGTTTCTCTGTTTGCTACCCAGACTACAGTAATGGGAGATACCGTTTTATACCAGATGCCTATGTAATAGTTGGAAGAATTACCTGCTTTGAAGAAGCCCAGCTCAAAGTTTCCACCTTTAGATATGATTGTTTGGTTCCCAGATAAAGACTGGTTTGCAGATATGGTGTCAGCTCCAGATGAGATAGAAATTATGAGAGAGAAACACAAAAGAAGCAAGAACTCCATTAATGATTAAACTGTTAATTTTGTGAACAACTTGACTGATACAAATATTGTATCGCCAGCATTGGGTTTTATAGAAGTGACATTTGAATAGTAGTTACATTCTAACTTGCTAAACCCGCTTAAAACAATAGATGAATAAGTCAAGTCAATATAAGTTAAAAGTCTTCTTCCATTATAAGTCCTATCTCCATAAACTGTAAAGTTATTATCATCAAAGACTTGGAAAAAAAAAGAACCATTTATATTCCATAGTAGTCTAAGTCACAACCCTGTTTACTCCGTTGGTCCAAGGAAAATTGGCACCCACAACATTTATTAGCCGACGCTGAACATTGAATGTGTGTTGTGACCCACTGTATTAACAGTGGAATGGTCAAAACGTTAGTTAAATTCCACAAAAACAGTGATACAATGAAAGATGTCATAATAGAACTCTATGCTACCTTAGTTGAACAATCCTCATACACCACAATTCACAGCAAACACAGAAACATTTCCATGTTTTAAAGAAATAGATGAATTCTTTTGGGAGACTCATAATCTGTTTAAGGAACCCGCACTGAACATGAATCCTTAGCCACCATCTTGTTATTCATTATTCTTGTTATTTCGACTATTGTAATTCAGTTTTTACAGCGTTTAAAGTGTATTGTAATTTGATTTTGTTTCATCTTTCGGATTGTAATTCAGTTCTTTAAGCATTTTTATAATTAATTTTACGAGCGGTTTTCTTCAACATTTCAGCTGTCACATATACTTTGGAGCTCGAGACCAAGTTGGCTCTGGCTCACTGCCTTTCCACAATAAAGATGCAAATAAATAACTTCATCATATTTCTAATAAAATATATATTTCCATATACCACATATTCGATACAGATTAAGTGATTTATTATCACCAATCCAGTTAGCACAAATAGTTAACTGACAATTATTAATCAGAACAATCTTCAATGGTCAGCTTCGCACCACGGTTAAACCTTCTTAACAAACTAACCCTAGTTTTACGAAGACACAATCTAGACTGTTTGATCTTTTTTCTCTTTACTTTCATCTCAGTAAAACTATCAAAAGCAAAAGTAGACTCACATTCACCATCAACTCGTGCCCTTTCTTCCTTGATCACATGTTTTTGGCATAAACTTGAAGTTCCATAAATGTTGTGAAGATGGTAGCATGGATCAACATAAGACAATGATGCAGACACAATACCTTTAATATTGGTTGGGCATAGAAACTTAACAAACTCCACTATCTCTGAAAAACAGGAATGATCAGAATATGGAACTGTGTAGATATACGGATGATGCTTTTCGATGTTATTTGCAAATCTATTTCGTATATTCGTATGAAGATCATTGCCTGTCTCTGTCTTCAATGAAGAAAGACCACAAGATTTATTCTTGCATCCAACATTCTTTAGTTTCCATGGAAGTCCAGATGGCATAATCCCAATGGTCGGACGCATAGTATTTAATCCTTCTAGTGTTTCAACAGAAAAACTGTAACGAGGAACAGCTCGGACTCTTGTCAGAGTGGTTTTGGTTGTAAAATTGTCATGTAGTCCAAGAAGATGCATGGTTTGTAAGCGCTCCGGCCATACCCAAATCTGTCATAAAATTATAAACAAAAATGCCCTTGAAATCACCTTCACACAGTATTAATAAAGTTACAGAAAAACCAGTTGGTTATGAATTATTACCTTTACTTTCAGCATTTTTGAGATGTAGAGTAATAGATCCTCTTTTCCCAATGTGTCTATGCCAATGATGATGTCATGTTCAGGATAGGAATTGATGATATTAACTATCTGAAGGTGATTTATTAAAGAACAAGATGAGAATTTCTTAATTTTACTGGGTTACATAATAAAGTGTGAATAACTTTTTGAATTGAATATACATGTCACCTAATCTTGAAAAAAGAATATACCTGTTGTGCAGCAACTTCCCTTGAAGGAAATGAGTAGGACGGGTTGCAGTAAGTGTTGTCAATGTAAAGGGTATCAATTTTATCATTCTTAAGAGCACTAAGAAGCATCTTTTTTCCCATTTGCGTAATTTCACTTGTTACCTCCCAACGAAAATCCCCGCTGTAAAGCGTGATGCCAAATGCACCCCGGAATAAATACATAACTGCACCTGCCACATAGCAAAGGAATGATAGAAATTAAAAAGCTAATATATCTATTCAAAAATTAACACTGTGATTTTGCAGAAACTACCTGCAGGACCAAAGGGAATTACACGTTGATGTGTTAACCTATGTATTACCAACCATATGCAGGATAACAATAAACAAATAAACCTTAGAACAAGTTGCGTTTTTCCCACTTAATTTAGAAGATACCTTCCCCTAACAAACAGAAAACAAGATGAGTGCCCAAATACGTACAACCCATATGGGTAATGGGTGGCCCATATTACTTAACAACAAACCGATAAACCTTAGGACGAGTTGTACAGAGGCATATGTGAAACATTGTTTTTGGACCGACTCACCGACTAAATAAATGGAAGACAGAAAGGAGAGTGATTAGTAATCACAAAAACCTAAGCAGGGTGCATAAGACAACAAAATGTGCTTGTCATCACAATTAATGCACCATAAACTCATTCTCTGGCCCTAGAGTTGAAAAAAAACAATACCTGCCATGATGAACAACAAACAGCAGGTAGTACATTCCAAAATATGCAAAACCAATGATTTCATTTGACAACTCATGAATGAAATGATCATCACATGCCAAAAGAAGCAATACAGTGATTCATATCACTCAACAACTAATCTGTAAATCTTTAAGATTTCACGTAACCATATGAGCACCTATGTTCATAACCCTATGAAAGTAGCATGAATAGCACCTTAACCCCTAATGCATTATCACTAAATAGAACCTTTAGACATCTGCCACAGAGAACGTAAACTGTAATAGCCAAAATTTCAAGCAAAAACCAAATGCTATGAAATGAACAAAACACGTTACTCCAGTATGGGTTAAGATGAAAATGGTCCAGATTATAGAATCATGCCCTTTAGGTGCAAAGATCAACACTTAAACACCGATAATCTTCACGCTAATTCCTTCCAGTAAGTAACTTAGGGTATATATCAAGTTATCAACCATTCGTTCGTTAGCTAACCAGATTCATTCAGAATTGAAAAACAAACTAATGATGACAAACTAAACAACTCAAATGAAATTGGGAACCCAATACCGACATACCAGGGCAATGATTGGCTTCAATCGCCATAACTTCAACGTTCGTTTGCGATCCAGTGAACAGTGAAACCAAAGGTATCGAGTACCATTGGCCGATTTCGAGAGTTCGAATCAATGATGTGTCGAAACCTGGGAATTTGTGATGAAAAAGCCTAGCGGAGATGTGAGAGCAGAAAACTGGACCTTTGTTCCAACGAGGCGATAAACCGACGGTGTGATCTGCGTGAAGATGAGTTAAGAAATACACTTGACTCCCTTTAGCCCATCGATCCACTGATATCATTCCTCTATCCATTTGGCTTTTGAGAGCATTGAATTGAGTTCTTGAGTGTGTGGATTTCTGTGTGAAAATCTAGGGTTTTGAAGTTTAGATGATGACTTTCTTTGGCGCGTAACGAGGTTCAAATTTCGATGTAAATATGCTTCTCAAGGCGGTGTTTGATGGGTCTACGCCCTAGTGTCTATGGGTTTATCGTGTTTTTTCAAATGAAAAATAATTTTACACAATAGTAAATAAGTTTCAACAGTATTTCAATTAGGTTACCATATTTTTATTTATTTTAATTAGATTATTAAAGTTTTAAAAATGTTTTAATTGGATTACTAATATTTTTATTTGTTCCAAACAGGTTACTAAAGTTTTAATAGTGTTATAATCAAATCACTTATATTTGTTTTAATTGTGTTTTACATAACTAATATTTTTTTAAAATAATTCTGTTTTTTTATAAATAATGTTATTTTTTGTTAAAAAAAACTTTAATTTTGTAAATTTATTGCAACTTACGAATGACCCAATTGAGACAGTTATAAACTTTATTAATCTGATTGGGACAAAAATTTTATAACTGACCTGATTGGAACAAAAAACTTTACGAGTGGTCTTATTAGAACAATTCTAAAAACTTGATTACTATGTTACAAAGTTACTCATTTTTCAAATGATAAAGGTTCAAATTCTATTGTAGATATATAATATAAATTGAAGAGTATGCTATTGGGTATATAAGTTAAGACGTGCTTTATTATTCTTCATTTATTTCTTCAAAGATGGTTAACATTATCGGATAGTAGTCGCCTAGTCGAATTGCGCAAATGTTGAGTGGATGTTGTTATTCCTCAAAGAATGATTGATATTATTATCATCATGGTTACAAATCATCCTAACTTTATATTCTAATATCATATTATGTAACATTAGTGCCCCGTATATGGCAGCAAGGGTATGACACACCCACTTGCACCTAAGAGCACCGATATATCTTCAAGCTAGTTTATTCATATTTGATATTTCTACAACTTTACTCGTTCAGATTACGAAACAAACTTAAAATCCAACAAAACAACAACCATAATCGTCTCTTAAATAATAAACACACTTAGAATCCAACAAATGTTTTCCGAAACAAACACCAATGAAAATCATCATGTCACATTTAACAATCAAATCAAAAACAAAGTTTTTTTTATTCTTCCATCTCAAACAGCTTTCAGAAGATCTTCGCTTCGAGTTCTTCGCATCGCATGATCGGGCCTGAAGCTCACAAGTTTGCTACTCACATCCTGAAACTGATGCCTATCACCCGTCACCTTGACCCCACTTGGCGGCAGCCTCACATGGCGCCCACGAGCACCAACCCCTTGACTTTTCCTACCACGTGTTGACTTTTTCGATTCCGACCTTATCCCACGGTCAATCTGATGTGCAGAGAACCCAAGCCGGGCAGCCCGGTCAGCCGAGTCTTTCATGGAACCAGATTTAATAGATTGCCTGTTGAAGTAAGCTAGATGAGGGAGAAGACCAAGAAGAAACTTCTTCAGTTGTTCATCTCCTATGTTCTTTTGTGCAGGGTTTCCCTCGAGGCTGATGGCTTGTAACGAGTTGTAATTAGCCGCAAGCTGTCCTAGGTTCTTTGTGGTCGACAGCTTGTTGAAACGCAGATCCAGCACGTTCAGTTTTAGGAGACGATGCAGACCCTCCACCTCGCTTATTTTGTTTCCCGCCAGATATAGTTCTTTCAATGAAGAACACGAAGCCAGACCTTCAAACACATAGATTTCACGGTTAAATTTTAAAACATAAAAGTGGGAATTAAAGATATAAATTAAAAGGAAAATGACATACCATGCCCAATTCTGAGAATCCTGTTGTAGCTAAGATCAAGTACACGCAGTCTCGTGAGCTCTCGAAGCCCTTCAATGGTGGAGATACTATTCTTTGATAAATTCAAAATATGGAGTCCTCGCGGTAGAGCTCCAGAAGTTATTCTCACTAATATAACAAATAATATCATCCATAAACAAAACTAAAATGGTACGATATGAAAATCCAAAAAGGAACGAAAGATCAAAAGTTCAAACCTATTGAGTTTCCCGACAAATTAAGGGCCTTGAGGCTGGAGAAAGCGCTCAGAAACGGGATCACAACCAACCCATGGTTTGCAAGTTGAGCTGTTGTGGCTGCAGCATTCAGGGAAGATATGTATCTTTTAGCAGCATCCATACCCAGAATAGCCTTAGCGTCGGTTTTTGAAGCTGCCAATGGATCCAAGGTGGTGCTTTTACCATTCGGCTCGTGGTCATCAAGGTCTGTAAGGCTGCTGGTCTCTTCCAGTGAAGAAGAATGCTTGAGATCCATAACCCATTTCTCGATACGCTTAATCTTGAAATCCTCATTAGGCAAATCCTCCCACTGACAAACCGAATAATCTTCTAGAACGCCTTTACCTTTGTCCATGTCCTCCCCCGCAGGAACAATCCAGTCTTTTGACACACCCGCATAGTCATATCCATCATCACAGTCACCATCATCATCACCATCAACTTTGTCAACATGACCTGCACTATCATTTTCAATTTCCCGTTCCGGTGAAATTCTACCATCGTCATTATCAACCAACTTATTGTTCCATCTCGAGTCCAAACCCTTCAAATCCTCGGAAGATCGCGATTGATGAACCGAGTTAGCATGAGCCAAGTGCAAATATGGCAAAGAGTTTGATTTCATAATGGGGTGTGGACTGCGAGGTGTGCGACCACTAGAGCCACCACCAGTACATGCACCAGAAAGCCGAGTCTCAGAATTATCACCAACTTCTCTGTCAGAATGTTGGTGATCGGGTGACAAATCCGACGCAAGATTAACCATATTGGAACTTATTTGAGGAGACATAGAAGCCCGAGCTTTTTGATATTCATCTCCACTACGATTACCATGAGATGAAGACAGATCTTCGCCAGATGTCATGTCCTGATAGGCTGCCAGGCCACTTCCAAGAGACACACTCTTCCTCATTCCCCTTATTTCACGGCCATGCTCACTGTCAGTGTCGTGTACGCTTTTAATCCCTTCAGATTTCCACTCTTGACCCATTGAAGATGGAGAGGGTATAGTATTGTTGCCTTCGTTAACTTCTTTGGATAGTTCGGGATTCTTCTTAGGTTTATTTGTGTTGTAATCTTCCAATGTTTTTTGCATTGATTCAGTAGGCAAGTGGACAGTCTTCTACATACAGAAATATAAAATGGTCAACGACAAGAGGTATAACTGTAAGTGCACTGGTCAAACAGGTAAAGAAGAAAAAAAGCTAAAAAGAAAACGGGTCAAATTGGTTGAAGAGATCAAAAGTCACCAAAGTGTCTTTTTAACGCAAACATCCTTCTATGTGGGTTTAGTCGAAGAAAAAATTAGAATGTTAGTGAAAAATATAAAATTTTTGCTACTATTGTTAATAGGACCTAAAAAGTTCTGTCAAACCTCATATCATGCAACCCGTTTTGACCCGTATAAAAAGATTACCCGTTTTCACCATAACCCATTTTGACTGTTACTGAATAGACACAACCCATCCATTTTGAAAAATCTAACCCAATCCATAGAACCAAAGAATGAAATTATCTTGCTCACCTTGGGTTTCTGCGAATGAGTAGGAGAATGGAAGCAGGAGAACCTAAACATCTTGGTCAAACTATTGCTCTTTTTTAATTTTCAAATGTAACAAGAACGAAGAACTCACTGATCAACTACATCTAGAAGATTGAAATTGTTTGAATAGAAGATTGAAAATGTTTGAAGCAGAGGTCTGTAGCTCGATGAAGAAACTTGTAGAATGGTGGTGTTAGCCGTAGTCAAGTGATAAGCCTACAGAAACACGGCGCAATCTCCATATATGTGATGATCTTGATCTTCTCAGCACGCAAAGCAGAATCACTCCTTCATTACTACCACCCACCACCGGTTTAGTGGTGCGAGAACGGTTTATATTTGTTGTAGCTGCCAGACTGAAACGACTCTTTTGGGTCCTATTGGATCCCAGTTTTTGACATGCGTAAGAGACGAATGCCTAACAAGATTTGGGGAAAAACAGTAAGAATATGTTTATCAACATGAAGATGCAAGTTAAAAAATTTTAAGGTTGAATATATTGGGTGTGATCAGGATTAGAATCAGACAATTATCAATCAAAACTACAGGAATGCTTGAACAAAAGAAGCTCAATCTCTATATAAATGCATATTCATGTTAGGTGATTACTAATGAATCCACCAGTTTACAGAAAGTTAAAAAGAGCATCTTTGTTCTGTTATCAAAACTCTAATCAATAGAACAGCAACAATTATGTAAATCACATATAAACCAAATTAAGTACAAAACTTTGGTAAAAGCATACAATAATCAAACAAACTCAACATGGAATATAACCCTAATGATTGTTTAGGCAAAGAATATAATCTGCAACTAATCTGAAGAACGATAACAAAGCAATCAAAACACACGGTTCATAATTAAAACTGAATTGAGCAATCTGCAACTAATCTCACAATTTGAAATTAATCACAGGAGATACAATCGACACAATAACAACATGAGCAAAACACACAATTCGAAATTGATCAAAACCGAAGAACATCCATCTAATAAATCACCACAAAATCAGATAAAAACTAAAAATTTAGATTAAAAACAAGAATTAACCTACAACTTAAAGAAAACCCATGAAGATCTGACCTCTTTATAGCCAGATTTGATGTAAAGATTGAACTTTCTTTCTCTTTTCCTCAAAAACTAACCTCGTGTTCTTATACAACCAAAGGTGAAAGATTGCGGAACAAGGGTGTTGGATCGAAACTTTTGGAGATAACAGATTTGACTTTGTTTAGATAATAAAAAAATGTGTGCATTTGGGGGAGGCTAGAAATATATAGAAGATTCAAGATTGAGTTTTGATTAATTGATTATGAGAAAAAAAGGGTTTGTGAATGAATGGTTGGCTGAGATTTGTAGAAGATATGAAGGGCGATGGTGAGTTTGTTTGTATTATGCAGATTCGTCGGTATGTGATTATGGTACAGAATTCATGTAACAAACTCATAAATCTAGGATATTTCATACGATTTTCTTGCAAGTTGTTAATTATTTATTATTATTATATTGGTGTTATTAGTTAGTATTATTATATTATTATTGAATAAAGAAGGGAATAATTTGCTTTTATTTCTTGCCTTTCAAACAAAGTTGTTTTTGCTACGATATCGCATAATTCTTTCATTAAGGATATATTCGTATTTAATGTGATATGTATGAAATTTTGAACATTTATCATGATCTTTATATATTAAAAGATGAATTCCTTCTTTAATCGTAGTTATTTATTGGGAAAGTGATGAATTTTAAATTGTTCTCGAGCGTCAAAAGGATATTTGCTTTCTTTCAAAGCAAACATGTGATGCACAAATATATTAATAGAATAAGATTGTTTAAATTAACTTATGTTAGTGCTTAAAAGTTCGATTGTCTTGTTGAAAGTCTCATCACAAGGGTTAGGACTTTGTGATCAAGCTCTAAGGTGTGTTGGATAGTTTAGTTTCTTTTAAAGCAAACATGTGATGCAAACATATATTAATGGAACAAAGATTGTTTTAATTAACTTATGTTAGTGCTTATTGCTTAAAAGGTCTATTGTCTTATTGAAAGTCTCATCACAAGGGTTAGGACTTGTGATCAAGCTCTAAGGTGTGTTGGATAGTTTGGTGTAATTGGATTAACTAACGATCAATGTGATCATAATATTCATATAACAAGTCAAGAAGTTTATAGTGCACACTTGTTTAAGTTTATGATAGTCTTCGATATTGGAAATCTTATTAGGGACAAAGCCCCCAAGCAATGAGGATTTCAAAGGGGCAACGCCTCCTTGGAGAGGGTCCGGGGGCAACGACCCTATGAGCAGGGTCTAAGGGGCAGAGCTTCTGGCTAGGATCGAGCTGCTAGATTAGCTTGAAAAATATTTTATTTTCCTAAAAATTGTGTTTATAAAAAATGCACGAAAACTTGTGTTTCATGAATTTTCACATGTGAAATTCGAGGATAGAAAGTGTTATATTGAATATGAAAAACTACCTCTGGCAGTTTCAGCACTTCCCCGCAAATGTCGATTTCAAAACATTTTTTGGTCATTTTGCATCTCATATGATTCTCGAAATACACACATAAACACATACTACATTCTTGATTCTGCGTTTATCCGATTGAGATATTCGGGTGAACCACCGAATAATTTCAAACGGAAAGGGGTCTTCAGGACTATCAAATTATCTAAGTTTGATTATAATTTCTCTACAATGCGAAAGTAAGTTAAAAACCCTCCACAAGATATGAATAGACAATTAGGAAATAATAAATCATAAATATATTTGAGATAGGAGCAGTGGCGGAACTTGAAAAAAAAAACTTAAGGGGGTCGAATGTCACGGGTCCATTTTTTTTTCTTATACTTAAGTTTCGGGTTATATATTCGGGTCAGTATTTCAATTCGGGTCGGTAAGAAAACCAATCAGTTGTTGCATCATAGAAAACAAGACTCTGGTTGTGGTTGATTTACATGCTCTTCGGGCTCACTTGTGGTAGGTTTTTGACGTTTAGTTTCTTGTTCATCATTCTTTTTTTTTTTTTTGAAAAAAGAATGAATGGTTTTGCTCTTTCCCATGATATACTTAACAAAAATCACATGCAATAAGTATTCAACTAAAATTATAAGCCCCAGTTTTCATCATCTTCCTCAATTTCACATTTATAAACCCTAATTTCAAAATCCTTGAATATGTCACAAAAAAAATCACAAAAAATGCAATAAGTATTCAACTAAAATCATAAGCCCTAATTTCATCATCTTCTCCCGTTTCACATTTATAAATCCTAATTTCAAAATACTTGAATATGACACAAAGAGACAATTCAACATTTAATCTCATATAATGAAAGGAATACCATTACTGCTCTTTATTCCTCGTTACTGGACTGGACGACGTCTCAATTGTTGGCCTTTGCTGCTCACTGTGCGTCTTCCTTGGTGGCTTGGAGCTTGGTGTTGTGCGTCGAACAGAAAACAAAAGAGGAGAAGGAGACTAGCGTGTTTTTTTTCGATTTGATAGGTTTGTTTAGTTTAGTTTCAGGGGAATACAAGTTTCAAGGTTAGACAAAAACTACCCTCATGTTTACTTATTTATAAACAAGTATGATTTTACTTATTTATAACCTTCAAGTTTGTAAACAAACCAAAGTCCCGTTCTTACGAGTTTTTTTACAACACGATATGTATACAAAAATTTACAAGAATATCGAGGGAGACCGGTAAGTTTTGTACGAAATCATTTCAAAAGGGGCCGGACACAATA
>BJCM01062223.1:0-14415 GCA_018326385.1 Flaveria bidentis | reverse complement strand
AAAAAGCGGTTCGATTTTATTTTTTGTTTTTCGGATTTATATTTTCACAAGTTTTTTGTATTCTTCGATTTAGACATGACATATGAACTTTTAAATTTTTAATTTTTAATTTTTATATGATTTTTTAGTTTTTTTTTAATTTTTTGAGAAAATTACGCAATTGGTCCCTATGGTTTTACCATATTGCGTGTTTAGTCCCCAGATCGTTAAAAACTAACGGACACTAACGGTGGGGACTATTTTTTAACACCATTTATACTACTCATACCTATCATTATTTTAATATTATACTTATTTTTGAACATATTTTATTTTTTTTCTTATTTTTTACATCGAAGAATATATACACTTACACTCCATAGTATAAACGTGAATATAAAAACATATGCATTTTATTCTACACCTTTGGCAATGAAAAGGTTATTGGAATAGAAAAACAATAGAGGTGGAAGGAAGGCCGAATAGAAAGAAGCAAATAATTGATCATGGTGACGATTACATCGATGGTAAATGTAAGAGTTATATAAGCAACCGAGAGACGCGATAATCGTCCTCAAATACCCTAAGTTCACCTACCACGACACCACTGACAACACCACCACCATCTAGGTTCCGAAAAGTAATAATTACTCTACAATCTAGTGATAGATTGAAAACTTGCGTATGAAATATAGCATTACAAAGAGAATGCGTGTTTAGTAGAAAAAAAATAGTGATCAATGAGACGTGCTTTTTGTCTCCCCTGTGTCAAATACTTGCTTTTGTATCCTAGCATTAAATACATGTGCAATGTGTTTAAACTATTATACTTCATTGTTAACCATAGGTTCAAATGTAAAAGTTTATAATTTGATACTAATTTGATGTCAATAGGTATATAGTTCAAGTCTTAATTTATATTAATCTAGATACATATTTTTACTAATAGAATTTGATAATTATTAGAGTTATCATTTATCTCTAATTTTATTCGTATTCATTGTATCATTAGAAATTAAATACTATAAAAAATTAGACAAATAAAACACGCGTAAACATGTTATTAACTAAGTTATTAACATGTCAATCTATTTACAACCCTAACACAATGCTGACTTCATGCGTTGGTTAAACTGTTCACATATTTTCCCAATAATAAAACATCATTTTCTTTTGAATCTTTGATTATAGGCAAATAACACAATTACTTGGAAACATCCCAAATCACACATTATCTTTCACAACCAAAATCCCCAAATTAAAACCCGCGAACAATAACTATACACATCTCACACAGATAACTTCTTTCGCACGATCCAACCCCTCCGTTGACCAACAAATCTTTGATTCCAATTCTCAATTTCACATTCTTTCTTAGATCAATCGAAGAATTTCAAGTAAGTATCGCGTTACTCCCATTTAGATCCATCAAGAATTGAGCTTTCTTGATCATCCGATTCATTAAAGATTGAATCTTTAGGTTCATATAATCATACCCATTAAATCTTGATAAGTTTTGTTGATTGTGATTTGGGTTTCATATGTAATTGGGTTTGATTTGTAAATAGAAGATGTATAGCAATTTTAAGGAACAGGCGATTGTGTATGTAAAGCAAGCTGTTGAAGAAGATACAGCTGGTAATTATGCAAAGGCTTTTACACTTTACATGAATGCATTAGAATACTTTAAGACCCATTTGAAGTATGAGAAGAACCCAAAGCTTAAAGAAGCAATTACCCAAAAGTTTACTGATTATTTAAGGAGAGCTGAGGAAATTAGGGCTGTTCTTGAGGATGGAGGGGGGAATAAACCCTCATCCAATGGTGGGGATACGGGGGTTGCGACGAGACCGAAGTCTAATAAAAAGAATGGTGATAGTGATGGTGGTGAAGATGCTGAGCAGACTAAGCTTAGATCAGGGCTTAATTCTGCGATTATTAGAGAGAAACCGAATGTTAAGTGGAATGATGTCGCGGGTCTTCAGAGTGCGAAGCAGGCGTTGCAGGAAGCTGTGATACTACCGGTGAAATTCCCACAGTTTTTTGTTGGTTAGTTTGCTTTATGTTTGTGTGATTTCATGCTTTATTAATATATGAAGTTCATTATATTTGTTGATCACTAGTTATGCATTATGCCAATGTACTATGGAGTTCATCAATAGACTAGTGGTTGATAATCAAACATGTTGCATAACTTTCCATCAAAGTTGCAGTATTTGGTTTAGTTTTACTAAAATACTCTATTATGTCATTATTACAGGTCGTTTTAGACGTTACACAAATTATTAGACATTTTTCATAACTCTGTATGCTATCAAGATTGCAATTATCATGGGACGGAAGTAGTTGATGCTTCATTTGTGTGGAGAAAAAAGCTCTATTTAGCTTGAACATATATTCTCAATATAAGATACCTATGTTGTTGCTTTTGTTTTACAAGTTCCCATATATAATATACTTTTCAAATTAGACTAATATCAAACATTAAACGTCACAATTTTTATTGGGACGAGGGAGTAATTTATATCTTGTATATTTGTCATTGTCATCACTATAAGATATCATCTTTGTTGCTTTTGTTCTCCAAGCTTCTCCTATTTTGTTAGTTATCAAACTTATGCTATCTTTCCACAAGGTTAGGGGTAGCTTCAATATTTGTTCTTATATTTGGCATCTTACATAAGTTGATTTCATTCTTGAAACACAAATTTGATTTTGATATTATATCAATAACTAGGGAAGAGAAGGCCATGGAGAGCCTTTTTACTATATGGACCGCCCGGAACTGGAAAATCCTATCTGGCTAAAGCTGTGGCAACTGAAGCAGACTCGACTTTCTTCAGGTATTTTTTTTACACTTAATGGTTGGGAGACTAATCTGAGGAGTAATTATTATAATTTTTTATTAATATATTTCGTTTGTTCACTTGAATGAGTCTTTTAATGATTTTGTTTGGTTATTTAGTATACCTTTTTTGTTCTTTATAGAGGTATACTGCCATTTAAAGTCCAACTTGGATGCGTAAAATGGGGATTTGTATTGTTCATGCGCTTCATACAAAACATTCATCAAATCATATCTCTGAAACTAGATAGTCTATGACTTATTGCGCCAAAATGTTACATACTTACTCCTCTTTGTCACTATATACAACACACTTCCATTCTTTTTGCTGGTTGATGTAAATACTTTACATACGATTGCATCAAAATGTTAGTATGTTACATGCAATAGAAAAATGTAAACTATGATCTATAGATATACAATGACAAAATGGGAAAAGTGTGTTACATTTTGGTGCAGTTAACCCGTTTAAACTATCATATTTGAAGAATCAGAAATAAAACTGATTATTGTGATAAATGTAGAATTACCTACCTAACCTGGTTTTAATCATCTGATTAATCGATCAAAGTAGCTCAAAATTTTACCATTCAAGTTGCTGCAATAATTACTTTGCATCAGGACACTAAATTTGTGTTCATGCAGCATTTCATCTTCAGATTTGGTTTCAAAATGGATGGGAGAAAGTGAAAAATTAGTTTCAAATTTATTCCAAATGGCTCGAGAAAGTGCACCCTCCATTATTTTCATTGATGAAATTGACTCGTTGGTTGGTCAACGTGGTGAAGGCAACGAGAGTGAAGCATCTCGTCGTATCAAAACCGAGCTTCTTGTCCAAATGCAGGTAATTTTTGTTAGATTAAAGCTGAGGTGGCAAAAGGGGTGAGTTGACCTAAGACTCTTTTGTCTAAAAAGTTCAAATCTTTTATAAATAATTAGTGTACGTGTCACATACGATCACAAAATTTTTATATTACTTCATTATATATGAATTTTATTCATTTTTAACGTCTTGTAAGACTTTTGATCCAATTGACCAAATATTGTGTTCAGTTAACGCTAGAGGTGGCAAAATGGGTTGCTTAGATAATAGGTTAAAGAGTGTTAAAGAATATGGGTTAAAACATGTCGCGGGTCAGGTTGGGTTAACCTGAACACTTTTTGTTCAAATATTGTAAGTTTTTTTATTAAATAATTAGCATACTTGTTGAATATGGTCGCAAAGTTACCATCACTAGTTTAATGCAGTAGTTGCCTAGTCAAGAATTACTAAATAGGCCCAACTATTATTTGTATTTGTTTCAGGGTGTCGGAAATGATGATAAGAAAGTTCTCGTTCTTGCAGCTACAAACACACCGTACTCATTAGATCAGGTCAAATTTTTGGACATTAGTTTTTCTTGTAAAAATTTTCACCTGCTAACTCAAAGTGAATTACAGGCCATTAGGCGAAGATTTGACAAGCGGATTTATATTCCTCTACCAGATCTTAAAGCAAGACAACACATGTTCAAGGTGACATTAGAATCTTTCTACCTCATTTATTAGATGCTTTTTTTGAGAACACATTTGAATGTAGAATATACTTGGTTTAAAGTAAAAGTGGCAAAATGGATGGTGACGTAAACAGGTAATTTTTTGGTATGGGTCAAATCATGTTGGGGTGGGTTGGGTTGACCTACCAACATTTGTTTCTTCAAAATTTTGCATTTTATAGATAGCTAGTGTACTAAATATGATTATGAAACTATACAACTCCCTTTGCGCTAAAATTATTGTCCGCATACTTAAGAAAACACAATGTAAGATGTAAGGTTGATACAAATTATTAGTAGCAAAATGATTGTGTTACCGACACCGTTAATGCATTGGGAAACTTGAAAGATTCATGATATGGGAATTAAGGATAAATGAAAAAAAATTAAGTAAATTTTGATTGTCCATTTTTAAAAAGATGACAATTATCTTAAAACAAACTTAATTAACAAAGAAATGTAGACAAATAGTTTGTGACATAGGGAGTTGTAAAGTAATAACCACTGTTTTAATATAGCCATATGGTAGGTTGTTAGCATCTGAACACACTTTTGGTTTATTTTCAACCCGTTTGACCCTGTTATATCTTTAGTTAAAATTCTTTTATTTTGACCTTTTGACTTTTTGGACTTAAAATAATAAAATGTGACCCACTTTACCATTTTTTATGTATTCAGGTAGAAATCACCACCTCTAATTTTAGGAGACACCTGGACAATATATATGTTTTAATATAAGCTTGTTCTTTTTGTTATTAAGTTACTAGAATAACTGTGATTGTATTCATTACTAATCCTACATGTAACTAAATTTATGTGAGTAGGTACACCTTGGAGATACGCCTCACAGTCTAACTGAGCATGATTTTGAGCAATTGGCACATAAAACTGAAGGATTTTCTGGTTCAGATATTGCTGTTTGTGTAAGTTCAATCCAAACTCCAATTCTATAGGCAATTAATGCGATAAATGTGATACATTAACCATGTTATTACAGAAAATCAAACCTATATTAATAAAACATAAGATATGTTTTAATTTGTATACATCCGAATACACTCTGGATGAGTTTCAACCTGTTTCACTTTGACCCATTGACCAAGTTTATCTTTAGCTTAACCATTTGATTGATTTGAGATTAAACATAACCCAAATTGACCCATTTGTAGGTAAATGAGGTTCTCTTTGAACCGGTACGCAAAACACAAGATGCAATGTTCTTCATAAAAAGATCCGACGACACTTGGATGCCATGTGGACCCCGCCAGCCGGGCGCCATTGAGATCACTATGCAGGATCTAGCAACTCAAGGGGAAGCGTCAAAGGTATGAAAATAATTTTGGAAACTAAATAAACCTAAGCAGCAGAAACTGTTCAAACCTTGATGAATTTTGAAAATGGATATTGTGTTTTAGATCATTCCACCGCCGATATCAAGAACAGATTTTGATAAAGTGTTGGCAAGACAGAAGCCTACTGTAAGCAAATCAGATCTTGAAGTGCATGACAGATTTACAAGAGAGTTTGGAGAAGAAGGCTGATGAGTCAATAATGAAAAAATTCTCCAACATTGTTTATATTTATTGATTATAAACTTATATTTGTTGCTTTAATGGATGATGGTTGTGTACTTGTGTTTTGGTATATATGATTTTCTGCAAATACGAGAACCATTGATTTTTTTAACATGTACATCAGACGAATGGCCAAGTGTGAAGTGTCACTCAATTTATATGTTTATTTATTATAAATAAAAGTCACTTATTTCTTACTTGGTTGTCTCGAACCCATATCCTTCAATTTATTTGTTTATTTATTTTAAATAAAAGTCACTTATTTCTTACTTGGGTCGTCTCGAACCCATATCAATTTGACGAGGTAAGGCTAGAAGCTATTGGCAAACGCGTGAAAATGAAAGGGTTAGTTAATAATGTAACTTAGAAGGTGAAGTATGCTGAGAGATAAAGGTGAGGATATAAAATCCAATGAATGTGACAAAGAAGCTAATAAACTCATTTTATAAATAAATTTTTTAGTTGTAACATGGTAGAATTTACTAGGTTTGTCACTGCACAATATTGAATCTTATCTCTTAACAGCTTCTCATTCGTTGGCTTGTGCACACAAGCACAATTAAAGCCTCAGAAGTGCATCAAGTTACACGCATTTAGCGCACAAGAGGGCACAAGGTTGGTTTTTAATTTGGATGAACACATTTGAAAACACAAATTCAACAATAATTATTGTATTTTTTTTCGTGTTCAACACGTCTTATTTTTTACTTTGATTTGATAACTCGACTATGCTTTTAATGTGTTTGTGTTGGTTACTAAATTCTAATTAAAGTATCACTTTATCTTTTTTGGGTTTTTGATGTCATTGTAAATCTATAAAGTCGTACGAAGTTCAAGGATGTTTCTGCAAACTAAAAATTATAAGTAATTAAGAAAAGAACTATTTCATGTATTAAATATTTATACCGTGTTTCATACCCGTTGTTAAGATATATTGTAAACGATTATGTTAAGATATTGCAGAATCGGTTTTTGTCACTCAACACTACTGTTGTCTCTCAAACTCACTGAATCACACTCGGTTTGATGATGCAGAATCTTTTTAAGAGTTGACAATAATATACTAAGTAATTAAAGCACAAGAAGATAATTTTCAAGTACTTGTATATGTTACTTCTCAACTCAAAGTATTACAAGACTCTTACAAACATATTACAAATGATAAATTATATATACTACTACCTACAGTCGGATATACTTTGATACCAATTGGAAACCTATGACTAAAGCAAATACTACATTGCTAAAGGTAAGGTATCTTAGATCAAATACTATCTAAGATTTGGTCGTCATGACATGTCCATGACTTACTTTTTGTCACCAACTAAAGTTGGTAACTGTACTAAGTGATAAGGAATGAATAGTAGAATAAAGTATGGTCAACCACATGGGCGTGGGAAAGCATCATGCAGAATCTCAGAGATTTGCAGCGGAGTTTTAGAGGAAACATACTTATGTCCACTGGTTCAAAGTAGGTTCTTCCGAAGGTTAGTTGGCTTCGGAAGAATAAGTTCTTCCGAAGCCACTTACTCTTCGGAAGAGGCTACTTCTTTCGAGGCTTAAGTCATTCTTCATGCTTCGGAAGTCATTTGTCTTGAATTCTTCTAAGTGTTGAACTTCGGAAGAAGAAGGACTTTGTCTTCAGAAGTTGGAGTTTCTCTTCAGAAGTTCTTTCAAACTTGTCCTTTAGAAGTTCTTCATCTGTTGCATCAAAATTGTCTACGTGTTAGTTTTAGTTGCACCAACCTTACTTGATCCAACAAACTCCCTAGGATGATGCTACCAAAACTTCACTTGTTTTTACTTCTTAAAACTTTCAACAACAAGGATAGAAGATAATTATCTGTCTCCTTGTTCTTTCCAGAGGTGGTACTGAGAAGTTTGTACAAATCATTCGTTGACAGGAGATCCGTCTGTCACTTTGAATGATATGAACCCTTTGTTGTGTCCCTTGGAAGAGAGTTAGTTGACGGGAGTTGTAGCCATACTCCCATCTAACCATGGACTCCAACTCAGGGCCTTCAACCATTTGAAGAAAGGCTTTGTCTTTGGTTGCTGATCCTTCCTTTTCATCCTTCTCTTTCAGCTTCAACTCTTTTTCAATCTTGGCTTTTGCAGTTAGCTCAGCCAGATGAAGATTGCTTAGATGATTTCTGATGTGAGCAGCTATCTCAGAGTTGGAGGGATTGGAGAATGGTTTTTCTGCTATCTCAGCAATATCAAATTTGCTTAAGTGTAGTAGAGATGAGGCATTGAGCCTGTTTACCTCACCATTCTCTCTTTCCACAACAAAGTTGTGAGAAGAGTCTTCAAACCTCCACTGGATTATTTTCTTTCTAGACACAAGGGGCTGACTAGGTACCTTGTCTCCTTTCTTCGAATCCAGAAGAGTCACCAGCCTTCGTCTTAGCTTCTTCTCTTCTTCATTTAATGAATCATAGTTAAGACCAAAAAGTTTAACAGCCTGGTCCAATGTTCCTCTTGATAGATCAAGGAATCGTTCTTTACTGAGGGAGTATGAGGAGCCATCAACATAGGTTAGCTTAGTTGACCCCTCCTCACAAGAGATATCTCTTAGAGTAGTACATTTGATGAGCTTCGTCTTGATATCTTTGAATTCTTTTAAGAAAAGAGGTTTGGATGGCCGAGAGGATGACTTAGGTGGTTGTAGGGTAGGGAATAAAGTTTGGGTTCTAGGGAGTGTTTTGAATTTGAGAATGGGTAGTTGATATGATTGAGTGGGTGAGGAAGAAGGTAAGGATGATGGAGTGGGTTCAGGGGTGTATGGCTCAAAGGTTGGCAGAGTATTGACGGGAAAAGGGAAACGGATTGGTTCAGGTTGAGGTGTTGTCTTAGAGCTCATCCCATGTACTCTTATGTACATCTCTTTCCTTCTTACTGAGCGAATGTCAACCTTAATGTCATTGACATGTCGCTGTAAGGTCCTTTCAGACATGGGACCCATTTGTCTGCTAGAGAAGCCATGGGCCCTGAGATAATCTTTCATCTATGCTTTGTCACCAATCTTCTTGACAAATCGAAGTTCAGCTTCTTCCTCCTTCTTCTTCCTTTCTCTTAACTTTTCTCTAGCAGTCTTCTTTCTCTCTTTCTCCATTTGATCTTTTTCTTTCTTGAAAAGCCACAAGATCGTGTCATTATTGTGAGGAGCTAAATCCTAAAGAGAGAATCCCCTGGAACTTAGGAAAGCTACCTTTTCACTCCTAAGCTGCTCGTCTGCTTCTTCTTTTTTTTCTTAACTTTTCTTCCTCTAAGGCCAACCTTGCTGCTTCTTCTTGCTTAATCCGTAGTAGGGTTGCCTTTTCTAACTCAACCAGCTCCTCTAATGGTAGTAGGAGAACATCTTCACTAGCAGTTCTCAAATTGACAAGATTATCAATGATCTCCACCTTTCTTCTATTGTTGATAGCCTTCTGGTTGGCTATAGTTGCTTTGTTACTTGCAGCTAGTAGCTTCCTAGAAGAGGGTCTACCTTTTCTTTTTTACTTTCTCCAATCTTTCTTCCTCTAGAAGCTCTTTCGTAGTCATCTTCCTTTTTTCCTTTAGTGTCTTTAGAAGTTTGAGACTTGGGAGGTTCTTGTGCAGAGGTTTCAGGTTGGGAGGTGGTGATTGGAGCATGAGGTAATGATGGTGTTTGAATAAGAGGTAAATTGAGAAAGTCCTCACTATTTATATCAGATGCTAGTTCAAGAATTACATCCATGATAATTAGATCATGGGATAGAGAAAATAACCCTTCCGCAACTTGTATCCCAGCTTCGGAAGATTGGAACGATTCTTCAGAGGCTTTGACTTCAGCTTCAGAAGTCTGTGAGATTGCACTATCTGTCCTAACTGTTTTGGTTTCTGGGCCATCAGTCCCCATATCCTTTTTGAAATCAGTATCAGGTTCAATGTAAACCTTAGCTAAGATAGTGGTAGATGGTGCATTCAACCTTTGAAGTTATTCAACTCCAAAGTATGCCACAACAACATCTAGACTCGGCTGTTCAATGGAAGATCTTATCAGGAACTTGGAAAAGAACCTGTTTAGATCTTTGAGCATCCTTGGGTCCACTTGAAGAATGATTGGAGGAGGCTCAGGAAAACTGTTGCTTGCTGAGCAGGATATCTTGAAGTCAATGTAGAAAGAGCTAAACTTTGTGGTTTCTTATGTGCTTGTCTTTGGACACTCTCCTCCTTTTTAGTAGCATCATTTGAGAGCTTGATGAGCTAGAGGAAAAGGTCAAAGAGACTTGAATTTGTACGTGCCTAACAGATCTCTCAGTATGTTTCTTAGCTAGTTTGGCCTTGAGACTTTCCATCTCAAGTTGTTGAGTGGCAGACCTGTCTTCTAAGGTCTTAACCTTGGATTCAAGGTTTGAGACTTTAAAAAGTAGGTCTCTTATGGTGAGTTTAAGAGTTCCCTCATCTTCTTTAGATGAATAATGGGGAGATGAGGTAACATACCTGGTATGTGCATCCTCACCACCAGATGTGGTTTCTTGGTACCCTGGTTTCCCCTAGCTAGTGATGTCTCTTTCAAAGTCATCAAAGGGCACGGTTGTCGTAAATTTAGTCTCAAAGATGTTACCACTATCTTGAGGGTCCAATGAGGCACCTTCACTGGTGGTAGCAGAATCTACATGAGTCCCCTACACATTAGTGGGACTCACCTTAGTTTGGGCTTGCTGATGGGGGCTAGAGATCAGAGGTCTCTCTAGGCTTAGTTGATCCTTAGATAGGTATTATGGATCAACCTCATGACCTTGAAAAGACATAATCTCTTAATCAGTTCCTATTAACAGGTCTAATAAGGATATAGAGGTTATGCCTAATGACCCGGGACCTTGATCAATATCTAATAGCATTGAGCCTATGAGAAGGTTGTCCTTTTTTGGCTGCTTAGGAGAGTATAGTGACTCATCTTAAGGGTTTTTCATCTTGGGTTTCGGGCTCATGGGATTGAGACTGAGGAGACTCAATACCTATATTAAGGTCAATTGTGAAGGAAGGTGGGACCTCAGACTGAGTGGGAGCCATGTTTCCACTCTAGCCTTTTTGGATTGAAAAGGGGGACTTGTTCAATCAAAGGAGATTAAACAAGGGTTCATTTGGATCGTCTCTGATAGGTAATTTTGATGGGGTGGGAAAGTAGATTTGGAATTATGGGGGTTATTGCTAGTGTGGGTTCATCACCTGCGGGGTTAACAGGAATCTCACTAGGAGCTATGTGCTTAATCATACTTGGAAGAAGTATAGTGTGTCTTCCAGTGAAGTTGGTGGACACCCTCTTCAGTACCTTGAAGATGGTCGGCCTCGTGTGAGGGACAGGTAGAGTAGTTGCATAGAAAAGCTTACTCTAGTCCAGCTCACAGTTGATGATATGCTGAATGAACTGGGGATACATGTAAAATATATTCCTTTGAAGGTTTCCTATCAGATTGATCAACACAAACCTTGAATATTTGAACTGGATGCCTTTTACCAACCCATGAACTATGCATCCTACGTCATATGGGATTTGATCCCATCCCCTAGACTTGTTTGACAAGCAGTGAAGGACTATGTGAAGCAGGAACTTCCAGTTATAAGAAAAATAAACTTGTGCACGGTTGACCTGTTCACATCACCAACATATCCCATCTGGGTATATGTGTCATTGAGATTTGCTTTGGGGAACTCTGTATGATAGCACTCATCATGAAGCTCTAAGTGCTCCCTGATGATTTGTTCAGATATGATAAGTTCCTAACCACAAATGCTCGACCAAAGAACCCTAACTCTTTTCAGGGTTACAATCTTTCTATTTCCCCAAAATTCGGCCATATGGTTCCAATAAACAGTGGGGTTGACAGTTAGGGCAGTGTAGTAGGTCGATTGGGCAAGAAAGGAGATGATTTCAGAGAAGTCGGCATCTTTGGAAAAGTTAAGGAGTGTGACTTGGTTATGCTGAGGGTTTAGTGCTATTTTTGTGAGAAAGTTACAGAAGAAAAGAACTTGAATTTGGGTAAATTGAGAATGAAGGAAGCTTTGGGCAGTGAAATTTGTAAGAAGATAAAGGGAGTGAGTCGAAAGTATTTAAATGGGTGAAAATAACGGATGGATAAGGTGTAGTGATGGTTTGGGGTATGATGTGACAAGGGCGATAAAATAAAATCCATTTAAATTTTTTTGATATCATTAAGAAAATCTTTACCTTTGAGTACCTGTTCCAACTGAAACATTCTCAGAAGAAGGTTTAGAATAGTTTGTAAACAATTCTAAATCAAAGATATGATCAAGTCCATTGCCCCTAACACAAGGAGTGTGCTCATTAACAACAATGTTAGATGATTCCTCAAATTGTTTATTTTTAATGTTGTAAACTCTATAGGCAATAGAGTTAGAGGAATATCCAAAAAAGATAGCATCATCCGACTTTTCAGCAAATTTTGCCAAATTGTCCTTTGTGTTAATTATGGTACACCTGCTGCCAAAGGACCTAAGAAAGCTAATGAATGGTGGCCTCTTGTTCCATAGCTCATAAGGGTTTTTTTCATGTGGCTTAATTACAAGAACTTTATTATGCACATAGCATGTAGTGCTGACTGCCTCTGCCCAAAATGTTAGAGGCAACTTTGAATCAACTAACATAGTTCTAGCAGCCTCAATTAGTGTCCTATTTGTTCTCTCAGCAACACTATTTTGTTGAGGAGTTCTAGGAGCACTAAATCGTCTAGCAATCCCTTTTGAGTTACAAAATGAGTCAAAAACTTGATTTATAAACTCAATCACTTGATCACTTCTACTTATCTTAACCTTGTGATCAATTTGATTTTCTATTTTAAATATAAAAATATTTAAAAGTTTTAGCAGTTTAATCTTTAGTTCTTAAAAAGAATACCTATGTGAATCTAGTAAAATCATCAACCATCACAAGGCAGTAAGATTTTCTTCCGATGCTCATTATACTTGTGGGGCCAAATAGATCCATGGGCAATAAGTGTAATGCAGTTGTGATAAAGTTAACTACTTTTGATTTATGAGATACTCTATGTTGCTTCCCTTTCAGACAAGCAACATAGTTATCTTTGTAGAAAAATTCCTTTTTAGGACAAGTTATTTCAATCAATTTATTCATGATTTTAAAATTGACATGACACATTCGTTTATGTCACAGAGTTGACTCATCACCATCAACTTTGCAAAGAAATCATGACACTTCACCCAATGGGGAAGTATTGTTCATATCCCCTTTCCTGGGAGATCTAAGAAGCACCAATTCTTGAGGAATTGCCATTCAAGGTTTGAGGATAATGCACTTATGTTCTGTGAAAAGCATTTGGTGCTTTTGATCACAAAACTAAGAAACACTTCAAAGATTGTGTTCAAGCTGTTTGACAAAGTGTACTTTGTCAACTCTTAACTTGGCATTGGATACACTTCCTCTGCCAAAAAATGTATCATACAGCCTCACCTCCAAATTAAACAGGACCTACATCAAAATGTTGAAATTGTTGAAGGAGAGATCTGTTCTCAGTCATGTGTCTGGAGCATCCACTATCTACAATCCACACATTGTTATTTTTGTCATGTGGATGTCCCTGCACATAAGGTGAAAAAGTTAGTTTTTATTGGAAACCCAAGCCTTGCTGGTCTTGGGCTTTTCCAATGATGAGGATTTAATTGAACCAAAATTTATGCATGGAGGTTCAATAGATATTTGTGAATAAGAGGTATGGGTTGCAGCATCTTGTTTGATCTTCCAGTTCATCTCTTGGCTGATCAAAGTAGATAAACTTGATGAAGCTTGGGCAACATGACATACTTTCGAGCCTTCTTTCTTCTCGTAAGGAGATTTCCTCACCTTATCTTCTGAAACAGTCTTCTTTTGGGAAGGTTTCAAAATTTTGTTATTTTGAATTTTCTTAGCATTTTCTTCCGAAGCTATTTTCCCTTCAAAAAAACGAGTGTCTTTCAAAAGCAACTTTGCTTTGGAAACAGGCTTTTCTTTCCTCATCACTTGGACCATGTGATAGGGTCCAAATGTGAAACCCTCCTTGACTCCTTCCTTTTTAATATTATTTGCATAATGTGTGCTTGCAGGATTGTAGTAACAATCTTTAGCTATATGATTTTGCAGCACACACATTATGCATGCAATGTTAACCTTTGAGGGTTGTGAAGATTGTTGTTTCCTGCACTTCTTGACTTTATCAACAATTTTCCCCTTCCACTTCTGATCTTTCAACAGGACAAGAGTGCTGGTATTACACTCTACAGGATCGGTGTTTGTCACTTAAACACAATGTTTTCTCTCAAACTCACCTAGAACAACACTCGGGTATATGAAGAATCAATAAGAGTTGATCACAATATATAAAGTAATAAAGAACACAGAAAGATAATTTTCAAGATACTTTTATATATTGATTCTCAACTCAAAATACAAGACTCTTACAAGCAGAAGTTGTTATGTCTCACTTGGTTACAATGAGTTTCA
>BJCM01062222.1:0-19804 GCA_018326385.1 Flaveria bidentis | reverse complement strand
AATTTTTTTATAAAATAAAAGTTTGAGAAAAATATATTATTGTTTATTTACTTAAAGTAGTTATTTATATGTACTTATAATTATATTTTATCTTTAAGCATGGTTTTATAATGCATAAATTTTTATTAATAATTATTTAATATTTTATTTGTTCAATTCGTGTATCACACGGGGACTAACCTAGTTATTTAATATGCAAGAGATATTTTTACTATATGTTATTTCTAAGGAAATAAATTTTCATAAAATTAGAAAATTTTTTAGACCATCAAAATTTTTTCAAAAATACAAAATATTTTTATAATTGATGTTTTTAAAAAGTAAAAGTTTTATAAATAAAAAATAATTAAAATTGAGAATTATAAGAACAAAGTTTTTAAGTATGAAATTTTTAAAAACGTTTTTTTTGAAACAAATTTTTTATTTATTATAAAAATATTTCAATCATATCTTATTTTAGAATTTTAATTTATTATTAATAAATTTTCATTCTATTTTATATTCTTTTTATTCAATCCGTGTAATACCGGGTTTATTAAAACTAGTAATTTTATATATTGAAAACTCTAACCCCACGTAATATCCACCGTTACTTTCTTGACATAAGAAAATTTAATGATGATTCAATTTTTTTGTTTGGGGTTCAATTTGAGAAAAATATGATAAGTGACTAAATTGAACACATTCAAAAGTTGGTTATTATTTTATGACATTTTCCCATAATTTGTTGTTCGCTGAACCAATTACTAAAAAGATGACCTTGATGTCATGAGGTAGCCTCTAACTCTTTTTCATCATAGATCGGGAAATTTAATTTGAAAGAGAATCAGGGCTAAGAATTCTAGTTTAATGAATGAAAAACTTCGTTAAAATCTATTTAGAAAAAGAGCTAGAGATTTTAATTTCTTCCAAATTTTCATGTGTCAAATAGACGATCTACGCTTAATAGTAGATGACACGTGAATCCATCCGTCGTCCGACCTCGAAACTAATGATGAAAGGCGTACAATTCGAAGCTTCGTAGCTAAAATATCCACTCGTGATAACTACGGGTATGCACGGGTTGGTTTGGTTCGGTTTTAGCCTAAACAGAAACCAAAAACTGATATTTCGGTTTCTAGGTTTTTAAAACAATTCATTTTCAGTTTTGCGGTTTTTGATTTTCGGTTTTCACTTTGGTTTTGGTTTCGTTTTTTTATTTTACCATTTGGGCTTCAAGTTTAAAGAAAAATATGCTCAATTAATGAACATAAACTAAAATATTTAGGCTTATAATATTTTATTTTGATATTTAAATGTAATCAATATATTCTTATAAATTACTTGACATTAAAATGAATTACAATTCGTGATATACAATAACAAAAAATTTAATAAAACGTTTCAATACATCAATTCAAACAAAGAAGTTTAAAAACTATTCTTAAAATCTAAATATTAAATACAAATAGATAATATGAGTTAAATAAGTAAGTAATAGGCTAATCATGTTAATAAATGTATGAATACACCTCTAAATTTAAAAGTTTGGTTTGTATGGTTTCGGTTTGGTTTTTTCGGTTTTTGTTACAAGCAAAACCGAAACCAAACCAAAAATCGGTCCATCAATCCAAGCCGTCAACTTCTTATTGGTTTTGATTTTTTTGGTTTGGTTTCTTCACTTATTTTAGTTTTTTTTTTGAACGACTGGTTAGTTGTTAGAAGTTAGTAACACAAAGTTAGTAATAATTCACTTATTTTAGTTATGATTTGATTATTATATTTTATTTTGCACCGGGATTACCATCGAACGGGGGACTATGCAAGTCACTTTCAAAAAACCAAGGGACGAATCTTGTATCCATCCTCAACTTCAGGGTCCACTTTGCAACCACTTTCTTCTACGCATCAACGGGTTGTACCATCACCCTTCACAAATGCCCCAAATTAGATCCCGCTCGTAGCCCTATTTCACACTCCTTCGTTCGAAGAAAACACACACACACACACCACAAGCTTCATCGCCATACGGCTAATCGCTCTCAAAACCCTAGAAGATGTCAGGAGGTTTCTTCAGAGTAAGTGCTTTCACCTTCATATCACTCACATGTATACGAATTTCATCATCATCAACAACTTGTTAGGTTAATCTGATTATCGATTTGAATGATTTGATTTGAACGTCGTAGCGGAAATTGATGGAGTTGTTGTTAAATTTGTGTTGTGTTAGGGCACTACGGCTGATCAGGACACTCGATTCTCCAACAAGCATGCTAAGCTGCTGAAATCGCAGAAGTTTCCGCCTGAATTGGAAACGCTGGTTCGTTGTTTCTTACATCGTCTGTGGTTTTGGTTTGTTACTGAGTTATGGAATTTTGATTGTATTAGATGGTAGAGGAAGGGTGGTGTTAGATCTGTGTTAAAGTTGGTGTCGATTTTTTGCTTCAAAAATTAGGTTTTAAGATTTTAGAAGTCAAATGCTTGTTGATTTTTATGAAATGTGAAAAAGGTTTCGGTGGTTGATGCTTCAAGCATTCAGCCGTAGATGTTAAACTACGAACTTTCTATCTGTAGTTTGTTTACTGGCTTACAAGACAGTATGGATCTGAAAGGATACCAGATTTAGGGCTGGATTGTTTCAGAAGAGTCAAAAAGAATTCCAAGAAGAGTAGATGCGGGATTATCATTCTGTCTCGTGAATTTTGCAATTTTCACATGACATTATGAAGTTTTGACTATTTATTGAATTTTGCAATTTTCAAAGGAATCTTGTGGCATTAGTTAATTTTGTGGTGATATGGGCAAATAAGTAGTTTTAGTTTGACATTTTCTAAAACAATGTTGCAATTTTCATGGGCATTAATATTATAAGTGTTGCAATTATGTGGGATAGATGGAGTAGAATTCAAGCATTACTATAAGCAAAATGTTTGAACTTGTTATGAGCTCTTATTAAATGCTTCAGTAGCTGCATTTTACTAGTGGCTAAACTACTTATGATGATACTTTGGTCTTACGTTTAGGTGGATATGACAAAAGTCAAGATGGATGTTATGCGGCCATGGATTGCTCACAGGGTGACTGAACTTCTTGGATTTGAGGATGAAGTTCTCATTAACTTCATATATGGCCTTTTAGAAGAGAAGGTAACCTACTACGTAATATAATTCAATAAAGTGAATAAACTTAATTTGCACCATAATTACGCACTATAACATAGAAGTGTTTTCTATTCAGTATATATGGGGTACTTAGACAGGCAAAAAGTGATCTTGAAATAATATTTATCAAATATCTTGGTTCTGAATAGTGAGTGAGAACAATCTCTATGGGGATCAGCTTTATGGTATAGTTTGAATTGATTTTGCCATTCATATTTAAGTTCAACTTCAAACATGAACCCAGAAGTGATAGTCGACACATTATGTTTTCTAAATTTTGCGGGATACATAGACAGGCAGACAGTGCTCTTGAAATGGTAATAATCAATTATTTTGGTTCAGAATTGTGAATGAGAACAATCTTTATGAGGATCAGCTATATTGTATAGTGTTGAATTTATTTTTGACATTCTTATCTAAGTTCAAACATGAACCCTGAAGTGATTGTTGCCATCTTGTGTTTTCTAAATTTTGTTACCTGGAACTAATGCTACTATAAAAGTCTGACAATTTGTTGCAAATTAATGCAGGTAGTTAATGGTAAAGAAATTCAAATTTCGCTTACTGGGTTTATGGAGAAAAATACAGGGAAATTTATGAAGGAGCTATGGACTCACCTTCTCAGTGCCCAGCAGAATGCTAGTGGTGTCCCTCAACAGTTCTTGGATGCCAAGGAGGAAGAAACTAGGAAGAAACAGGTATTGTTTCTTTTTAAATTTTGGTTAACTTATGTTATTCTGTAATACATTATTCATCTCACTAGAACATCATAATTTAGGAGGATACGGACCGCATAACCAGAGAATTGAGAAGAACAAAAGAGAAGGAAGGTCGAGAGCATGAACAAGAAAGAGTCAATATGGTATTAATTCTTTCTATGCAAGAGCTGGTTACAGTAGAGTCAAGTTTTTGGTTTTGACTTGTGCTTTTCTCATGATATTCAGCTTGCTTCTGCAATTATTTCGGTTCATGTCCTTTCCTCAAACTACTGTAGGACAGAGAGGCTGTTGATGTGAAAGCTGCTAATATGGAAACTCACTCAAGGAGACGCACAAAATTTTCTAGCAAGTGGTCAGCTGATGACAAAGGGGCGGATGAGAAGAATGGATCAAAAGAAACTGTCAGGTTAGGGGAACACAGTCATTTTAACATTTTGTATATGTTTGGGATGCAAAATAAAGGATTTTATTTGAATATGCTTGTAAAAGTGTACATCTATACCAACAGCATTAAAACCTCCCCATTATTTACTTCTCCTTTACAGAGTTTCTCGATCTCCACGTCCAGACGATCGTTCTATTTCGCCACCTCGGTACCTATTCTGATTATTAATTTAACCCTCTACAAGGGTCTTAGAGTTTTACATGTTTTTATATATGAATTCTTTTTGTTTTTTGTTAATTGTGATTTGATTGACTTTTAGTATCCACACTGCTTATTTTGCAGGGGTAGACGTTCGAGATCAATAAGCAAATCTTTTTCAAATTCCAGAAGTCATTCAAGGTGTTGGAACCATCTCAATCTTAAACCGTAATTATTATATTTATTTTTGTTAGTTGTCTTCTCAGCTATTTTCTTATCCTCATCTCAGGTCAAGAAGTTTGTCTGCATCCCCTAAAGCCTTAAGGCGCTCTGTTGGAAGGAGGTCTCGCTCTCTTTCAAGACGATCTTCTACACCTCGTAGAGTTGGCTCACGCCGGCAATCCCCGTCTCCAGCACCTTTACATGGACGATCACCTTCACCTGCAAGGCGTAGGTTGCGATCTCCATCCCCTGCGACTTCACCTATAAGGCGTAGGTTGCGATCCCCTGCACGTGGGCGTTCCCGATCTCCTGTTTGGCACAGATCACGGTCTCCTGTGCGACGACGATCACCATCATCATTAAGGCGCAGGTCACGTTCTCCCATTCATCGGAGGTCCCGAACCCCCAACTGGAGGCGGTCTCGATCCCCTGTCAGAAGGCGGTCTCGATCCCCTGCCAGAAGGCGGTCTCCATCCCCTACCAGAAGGCGGTCTCCATCCCCCGTCAGAAGGAGGTCTCGATCCCCCGTCAGAAGGCGGTCTCCATTCCCCGTCAGAAGGAGGTCTCGATCTCCCGTCAGAAGGCGGTCTCCATCCCCCGTCCGAAGGAGGTCTCGATCCCCCGTCCGAAGAAGGTCACCATCCCCAGTCCGAAGGAGGTCCCGAACCCCTATTCGGCGAAGGTCACCATCCCCATTTCAACGCAGGCCACGATCTCCTTATCGACACAGGTCACAGTCATCTGCATCTCCTTACCCTGTGCATTCTGGATCTCCACCAGTTCGTGGCAGGTCCCCATCTCCTACGAGGCCGCGATATCAAAGAGCTCCATCAACTCCACAGCATCATTCTCCTTCAATTATGCGTAGGACAACCATCCCTAGGCGGCAGAGATCCCCAAGTGCTGGAAGCAGGTCTTCTTCACCATCAGGGCAGAGATCCGTGTCTCCTACACGTGGCACACCCCCTTCCTATATGAAAAGGCGTTCACCAAAGCGCCAACAGAGATCACCTGTACAATCTCCTAGAGATGGACACAGGTTTTGATACTTTTAAATTACCTATGTCCATTTTTTTTGTTCATCAGTGCAATGGTTATTCTGTTATTATCTGGACAGATCTGAAGCATGCAACATTTTGCAGAAATGTTCAAAGAAGCTCTCCTGATCGTCAAGCTCCACGAAAAGAGACTGCTGATCGTTCTGTGGGTAGGAGAATATCTCATAATGGAGAGCGAGTTTTATCAGTCTCACCATACAACTCTCCTTCCAGATCTATATCTCCCCCTGTTGCTGGGAGAAGTCCTAGTCCAGTGAGGAGGTATTGCAGGCTATATATCTTCATTTCATTAGTGTAACATTGCCTGTGTTATTATGTGATGTGTTACTTTTACTACGCCAAGTTTTTCATACAGAAATTCTGTATAACCAACTAACAACTGATACTGTTTTCTGACAGCCCCATACTTCCAAAGAGACAGAGAGAAGGTATGAGCGTGAAAGACCGTCCGGATCGTATAGAAGCAGGTGAAAGGATTTTTTCCAGGTTTGTTCTCAATAAGACTCTTGTACAGAAAGTCTTGATTTGTGTTTGTGTGTTTTTAATCTCAAATGGGTCAAACAGATTAACTAAGACAAAAGGGGATCTGGTCAAGTGAGTTAAAGCCACACATACTCTGCTTAATGCATACAACAACCTAAATCATATTTATTGAATGATGTAGAGTATTATTCTTTTTGTAATTGTAATTGTAATTGTAATTGTTCTTCATTAGTTTTAAGAATATTAAAAAATGGTCTATAAAGTTTGCCCCTATGCAGCCTGGCTGGTTTTCAACCCTCCTAGAAATAACCGCACTCGACTCATATATGTATTGACCAGTTACTCACCCAGATTTGCACATCTTGCAACCTCTATTGTACATTGGTTTAAACCTGTACTTAAAAGGACTCAATATGCATGTCAGCTTTGTTACTGTTCTTTTACAGAGTGAAGGAAGACAGACTTGAGAACAAAGACCCAGTCGATAAACATGACAAGAATAAATTTACTCCCGAGAAGTTATCTAGTCATCACTCTAGTGGTGCTCAAGTTCAGAAGAATAAAAGGTTCTTTCTCTTACTAGCATGTTATGCATCTCACTAGATGAGATGGGTGCTAATCTTTTTGCAACTTGACAGTAAGAATGATGATGGAAGGAGGAGTTACCCTGAACTTTCTCGTGACAGGACACACGAGTTAGAAAAAGAATATAAAGCTGATGAGATGAACCAGGAAGCAGTAAAAGTGGCAAAAGTCAAGAGGCATAACCAAAGTGGCTTATTGGATTCTGACTCTGATGAAAGTGACCGAAAGAGAAAACACAAAAGGTCGAAAAGGAAAGATGCCACATCAGATGAGGATACCAGTCATGATTCCCGTACTGAAGACAGAAAGGAAGCTAAGAGAAGACGCAAAGAGGACAAAAGGTTGAGAAAAGAAGAAAAACATAAGCGACGGGAAGAAAGGCGTCAAAGAAAAGATAGGCGGCGGGCAGAAAAGCTAAAACTGAAGGCAGGCAGGGATGTTTCTCCATCTTCAGATCTTGACAAGAGTCATGACAGCCATGATGAATCAACATTGTCTGATCAGAAGAAACTTGAAATTGAGCTGCGGGAAAAAGCCCTTGAATCTCTTAGAGCCAAAAAGGGCGTTGGTCGTTAGTTTATTGTTAATCTAGACCTTATCTTTATCTTTTAAATGACTTTCTTCATGTTTTCTATCCCCCGACCCGAGTTTTCTTAAAAACATGCATTTTCATTTTGGTTATGTATTTTTGTTAGCTGTTTAATATTGGTATGTCTTTATTGATGGCAGCTGAAACGACTGAGATATTGTCTTGAGTGCTTTATGCTGACTTCCTGCTAAGTTTTCTGGTAATAGATGTCTTTCTTTTTGCTGAGAGCTCATTGGTAATGTAGCTTTCTTGTACTTACTGGATATATGCTGAAATAATTATGTCTGTAATGTTGCTGTTGATGATCATGTTGCTAGTTTTCATAGTTGCGAAGTTCAATTTTAATTACCTCTTATAGATGAAATTATTGTTGTCTAGATTATAGCTTGGCTGAATAGATCTTGTTGTGTTTATATATGATGTTTCTCGAGATGATCAAATTACCAGTAATCGATTGTACTAAATTGAATTTATGGTTAAACTTTAGATGAAAGTGTTATTGACTAGATGAAGACTTGCTGAGCAGGAATTGTTCTGTAGCACTTTTCGGATCATCAGTCTTTAAAGCAGGTGAGTCTTTAGTAGGATATTTTGGTTTTATGTTCCTTTTTGTCCAAGTTTGGATTAACTTTTTTGAGATTAATAGGTTTAAATTTGATTCAGATCTTGGTTGTCTTATCTGAGTGCCTCTGGCTGCTGTTGATAGGTTGATGTGGAAATATGCTGATAAGTAAACCATCTATGTCAATATCTATTTTGTCATGCTCTTGTAGAGGAGGTAATTTCGGCCTACTTGCTTACGAGTATTGATATGGGCTTATCCCACCTCCGTAGTCCTTACCAATACAATGCCCTTCTCACACACTACCAATAGCACTTTCGTATCATCAATAGTTCTCGTATGCGTATAATTTTACCGAGTACCTTTGTTTACCTTGATGTGAGCTGTGTTTTTATCTCAAACATTTCAGATAGTTTGGTTAAGAGGGGAATAGGTCAAATTGCTTAATACATGAATTATTCAGAATTCTAAAAGCGCACTAAAAAATCTTTTAAGGGCCAATCCAAACCTGACCTGCACATATATTTTTGACCCTTCTAAGTTGACCTGTTTTGACTTGAATCTATTTTGACCTTTATTCAACCTGCTCAGACCTGTTAATCGACATGCCTAAACCGCAAAAGTTCTAATATATATTTATATCATTCTGCATTTGTAGTAATCCCTTCTCTTACTGAACATGCTGGAACAATGATCAAACCCTGTTGATGTGATTATAAATTGGCTAAGAGCATTCATATCAATATCCCAATCTATATCCCCATCTCTTATATTTTTAAGAAAAACCATAAGGATTCATATAATATTATTGCACATGACATATGGAAATGTCTTCTTAGGGATGAATGAATCAGGTACCTAAAGCTGATTTGTGTTATGAGAGATGAAGAGGTACTCTTAAGATACATTTATCTTGTACTTGAATCTATTTGTGTACTATTTTCTTATAGGCCAAAGTTTTAAAACATTTCAAAGTCCACATTGCTTTTTAAGCGGCTGCATTTTATATAAAATTAACAAAATCCAGCAAGATGCTAGATAAAGTTAACAAGCAGCAGATTTTTTAAGCATTTCTACACAATTTGCACCTTAGAGAAAATTAATCAATCTCCTTCAACAGTCTCATTCCTATGATCCTTCTTCATGAACATGACCTTTGTTTCTAAATTTTCAAATTGGCCATGAAGCAAATTGCTCTCACCAACTGTTTCTTTGCTAATGGTGTAGTAGCATTCTTGAGCCAATGAAGTCATTCAACTAGAGAAAAGGCAAACGGGAAAAAAATATTCAATCGAGCACCAACACAATCCCATATTCTACAAGCGAAACGACTACCCAAAAATCTATGTTTTGTCGTCTCCTGTTTTGAATTGCAAAGAGGACAAAGAATACATGGCACGTCTATATTTCTATACATCAAATTGATATGCGTACGAAGCCCATTCATCATATTATCTCCAAACACAAACATTCACCTTGCTAGGGATGAATTTGTTCTAGGAGGTATATATGTCTTGCATCAACAGGAATAATAAAATCATCAATGAAAGAGTGAATCCATTTAACTTTAAACTAATCCATACCTTGCAATACCTAGACCTAAACATCAGTCTCATTTGATATTGTCATCTGTTGAGCTAAGCAAGTAAAGCCAAAAACTGGAAGGCCATCACCCCATTTTTAATAGCCCGACACCACTGCTACTCGAGTCTTGAGCCAGCAAAGTCTACATTGGGAACCACTTTGTATGGGCATGAAAAGATGAAATTAAGGTATATTAAAATCCTCTTGCCAATGTTCATATAAGCTATTCTTGTTTGAGTGTCTTCTCCCGGTACACAATCTTCTTTTGCATGATTATGGAACTGTTTGGGTGTCCAAAGGTCATTTCAGCTACAGTGGATGGTAGAGATTTTTGTCTTTTTTAAGAGAAGGCCACTATCTAAATCCGGACATAAGGTAGATTAAAAATGGATATAGTCTAAGAGTGTAAATAAAAGAGTGTATAAGTTGACGTTCTAAAAAATAGTAATTGATAAAAGAAATAATTAAACTTACGAAAATTATAAGATAATCGGAATTATGCTTTGCATGAAACCATAGATGACAACACAATTGATCTAGAGAAACTTCTCAACGCATCATTTGATCTTCGTCTATGGAACCTCCAAATGTGTCACAATTATGGATTATAACTAATACATACTTCGAATCTCCATTGGTTTTGAACACCATGTAAGAGCAACATTTCTTTCCTGCTACCTAAAATGATGTAACAGATTTAATAAAATTGACACATGCTTTTAAAAACTTCAGGATATCATAAGTTAGATGAAAAATAGATCTTAAAATACCTTTAGATGAATCTAACAAATAATGAAACCAAAATGAACTAAAATGTCATGTTTGTTATTTTAATGGGCTCTTTCGGATGCATGTGACACAATCAACATAAGAAATTCAAGAAATACAATCCAACTCTATGCTTTGAGTGTCTTAACTAGAATTTAATATACCACGTAAAGTATCAAAGACACATAAGGCCATCTATAGTTGTAGGGTGTTTCACGCCCCTTCACCTCACTTTTTGCAACTCCTCTAAGCATTTTCTCAGTTCTCACAACAAAAAACTCATCATGACCGTTATGCTACTCGCAGGTACCTGTTCTGCACCACTATCATGCCCCAATCACACTGGAAGGGGTGGTGTTCCCCGCGTGATAGGTGCCCCCATAGCCCCTTTCACGCTATTATAGATGGCCTAATGGCGTTGTCGTTCCTAAGGGACGAATGTTCCAAAAGCAAATATGCCCTAAATTTCAAACATATAAGCGTGATAATTGTTTCAATCATTCAAACGCCGCGCAAGCATTAGATGAAAAAGTATGCACTATAAACTAATAAAAGCATTTCTCTGCATATATAAGTAATAACATATGGGCCATATAAAATCTCGAATCTCATTGTTACATTCATGAATTTACTTAAGAGTGAATATAACCATACAAAAGAAGTAATTGTTACATACATGAATTTACTTAGTTCAAGACACCTAACAGACTTTAACCTAATATTTTGATGGTTCGGCCATGTCGTAAAAATGACACGTAACATTAGTTTGTCGTTAAAAA
Organism: Flaveria bidentis; assembly: GCA_018326385.1. Lineage (NCBI taxonomy): Eukaryota > Viridiplantae > Streptophyta > Magnoliopsida > Asterales > Asteraceae > Flaveria > Flaveria bidentis. The sequence goes on along the minus strand of BJCM01062222.1, from coordinate 8,732 downwards.
AGTAACAAATAAAAATTAATGACAAATGCCATAAAAACAAACTTTGGTCTTTTTTCACAAAAGTTACTGAATAATTTTTAGCACATAAAAAACCAACAATATACTTTCTGATTTTTCTCACAAAAGTCACCCAATAATTTTTTTAACATAAAATTTCAACATACTTTTGTTTTTTCTCACAAAAGTTCCTCAACAATATGTAATGCCACACATATATATAAACATGTTAAAAATGTTTATTGGCTCATTGGAAATTCTATTTTTAAACTATTTTGAACAAGAGCTTTGGCATTAAGATTGAAACAAGTAAAACTCAAGTTCTCATAAGTTAACGATTCGAACTTGAGCTTTCATAAGTTAAACGAGTTACGCAGAGGAAAAAATATACACGAAGAAACAACCGGTGTAAAAGTTGTTTTGATTTTTTAACAATTTTGCTCGAATTTATCAAGCAAAGTGATTAAAATATGTAAATAGTTGTTGAAGAATTTTTGTGTAAAGAAAACATAAAGTATGTTATGTTTTCATACGTAGAAAATGTTGGGGGACTTTTGTAAAAAAAAAAAAAAAGTTTGTTGATTTTTTTGTGTAAAAATTTCTTAAGGCTTTTTGTAAGACAACAAAAAAATATTTTAGATTCTTTATATGTAAACAAATATTCAAAAACTTTTACGAAAAAAAAAAACTCAAAATATGTTTAGTTTTTTACGTCATTTGTCCCACATTTTCGAGTGACCAACATTTTCAAGTGAGGGTCTCAAGAAACTTTAATTGAAATCTGAAACACACAAAGCTTCCCTTGTGTAAGCCATGAGTGATGCAATTATCTCACCACCATCTATTACGATACTAATCCCCACAAAGCTTCAACTTTCAAATCCCCTAAATCCTTCATTCAAACGCCCAATTAGATCCAAATACCCAATTCTTCATGCTTCTGTGAATCAAATTCATTCCAACAGATGGTCTCTTCAAGGGATGACAGCTCTTGTTACTGGTGGCACCAGAGGAATTGGGTACACTCACACAACCTTCGCCTTTAGTATCATATGATTTGATAGTTTGATAATTAAGTAAATTATGATGATTGGAGCCCTGAATCGATTTGGGTATTTTGTGTGTAAGATCTTGAGTTGGATGGATAGCTCCAGTTTTTTTGGTGGATTTTGTGGAGTTTACAAATTGAAATCTGATAGAAATGTGATTCTTTGAGTTTGAAAGTCTAAAGTGGTGCAATTTAATATCAACATTCAACAATGCTGTGTGTTCTAACAAGTTTTGAAGAATTATGTGATAATAAAGACTATGTTGGTGTTAATTAATGTAAACACATACTACATTTTGAAATTTGGGATTGAATGATGGTAAAATTCCAAAATGTCTCTTTTCTTCTTTTTTTTTCCTCTAAAAATGTCCTCTCTCTAAAAATTATTGATCAAAATGTCCCCTCTAAAGATTATTATCAAAATGTCTGACTAGGCGTCGGCGCCTATACAGGTAGAAGCGGACATTAGTCTAGCAAAACCAGTGAAACATGAACACATGTGCTAAAGTAGACGCCTCTATGAACGAACAGGCGCCCGCCCGCAAAGGACAGGTACCCCAGAGGCAAAAGGCGCCTGCCTGCTTAGCCACACGTGTGTATTTGTGATTGGTTCTGCTATACAGTCGTCCACTCTTGTATGTAGAGGCGCTGGCGCCTTGTCCGGAAAGGACATTTTGAGTAAAAGTTTTGGGGGAGACATTTTGAGGGGAAAATTGGGTAAAAATGACATTTTGGGAATTTTCACTTGAATGATTGATATTCATGCAACAATTGGGATGTGGGTAATGACTGTAACAAAACACTTGTACGTAGTAATTTGATATTATGAACGGTGTTTTTGTGTTGCCTTTCGTATATATACAATGTATAAATGAATGGGTTTTTATATATAAGAGCTACATTTTGATTTATGATGTCAAACTCCAGGAGTATGTGGTAATATGATTAAGTTTAGGATTTTGTGTTTTATGTGTGTAGACGCGCAATTGTGGAAGAATTGGCTGGACATGGGGCGATCATACACACGTGTGCTAGAAATGAGTCTGAATTGGATAGCTGTTTAAAGGGTTGGTTTGATGAGGGTTTTAAGATCACTGGTTCAGTGTGTGATGTATCTTCACCACATGATCGTGAAAAACTTATGGATGATGTTTCTTGCTTGTTTGGTGGAAAGCTTTATATACTTGTAAGTACTAAAATCTCTTCTTAAGTTTGGGTAGTTGCGCTAATGTTAATGTGAATATAATTTATATACTAGTAAAGACAACGATAAAGTTAGTAGCTTTCATTTCAAATGAAGTTTAGGCAACGCTTTCTTTGAATTTCTACATCTGGTGTTGTTAGTTGTTAAAGTTTTGTAGTGATGGAGCCTAACCCTCCCTTCAGCGTTTGTTATAAGTAGATTTGATTTGTAAACAGTTACTTATAAAAAATTATAACTAATATCAATTTCACATTTTAGCCCCCACCGTCCAGGAAAAAATGGTTACTTGATTTGTAAATTTTTGCCCCACCTTCATAGACTTTTGTGTTTGGGCGTGCATTTTGAAAGTGATTAATGATTATATGTTAATCAATAATCAAGAATAAGATAATCAGTTGTAATTAAAAAGGTGTAGAAGATTGTGTTTGGATCTGTTTTTGCTGTTGAGTTTTAGTAATCAAATTGTTTAGTTAAATCAGCTTTTAAACATACAAGGCTCGCTTATGATCTTACGATAGTATATTTTTTGTGGACTGCATCAGTAGGTAAACAACGTTGGGACAAATATTCGAAAACCTATGGTGGATTTAACACCCGAAGAATTTTCCACGTTAATGTCAACAAACTTTGAATCTGTTTTCCATATCTGTCAACTTGCGCACCCTCTTCTTAAAGCATCGACAACAGGCAGCGTTGTGTTTACTTCATCTGTCTCGGCCTTTGTCTCACTCAAGTCCATGACACTCCAAGGAGCCACCAAAGGTAAACTAAATTCTGATATTGTTTTATGATACGACTTAGAAGTGGCAGAATGGGTGGGTCGTTAACATGTTAAAACATGTTGGGGTCAAAACTCTAATTCTTTTACGAGCCAGGTTAATCCGACCTATAAACATTTTTTTTGGGTTTTATAAATAATTAATTTATTAAAAACGAATAAAACAAATTTGAAAGTTTTAAGTAATTGACAATACTTTGGATTACGTTCGACTAACCGTTTGACCCATTGAAGATGGTGATAGAAACTGCAACTGTCGAACTTGCTGCCTCTAATACAAAGATTAGTGATTGCTGATGAAAAATTATCACTTTTGTGTATCATTAATCGATTTTAGGAGCTATTAATCAGCTTACAAAAAATTTGGCTTGTGAATGGGCAAAAGATAATATCAGAAGCAATGCTGTTGCCCCTTGGTATATCAAAACCTCCATGGTAGAACAAGTAAGTTCTTGACTTCTTGAATGTTCAAATATATGTTTTCTCTGCAAACAAATCACCATTCTTGATTTCACTCAACAAAACACAGTTATCGATTGTTTTTATAATTTGCGTTATTTAAACACAAAAGATAACTTGGGTCGGGTTTGATTTAGGTATTAAGTAACAAAGAGTACGTTGAAGAGGTTCTTCATTGCACACCACTTGGGCGACTCGGAGATCCAAATGAGGTGTCGTCTCTAGTTGCATTTCTTTGCATGCCGGCTTCATCATACATTACTGGGCAGATCATATGTGTTGATGGCGGTATGTCTGTAAACGGTTTCTACCCGCGCTACAGCTAAGTTTTTCTTGGTAATCTTGATTTTTTCTTTAGGTGCAAGTAGTTGTAGTACCATATAGGTTATGTTCATTTGCAAGTAATGACTTTTAAAAATGGTGCCAATTTGTCTTTTTATGCAGATAACAAACACAAACATATATTGTAAAATCTCACTTATAGCAAACTATTGACTAGGTCCAGTGAGTGTATGATACAAAGAGTTTTCTTCTTCATACACCCTTGGCTTAAAACAATACAAAAGTTTAATGCCTTTTTAAGTTTTTATGTTGATAAATTTACAATTTACTTAAAAACTGGATAACTATATGAGTCTATATGAATCATGAATTATTTATAAACCACTAATGATGGTGAACATTCATACCAAGTTAAAGAAGTCTTATGTATAAAGCTCGAGTTTGATTTATATATATATATTACAATTTACAAGCACAAACTTAATTCAAACTTGACTTTAATTTTTTAAGATTTCCTATTTATAAATAAAATTGTTTTTAACCATTCCAAGTGGCATGGTGGTAGGGCACTACACTTTAGGTGGCCAACCCACGATGATTATTGGGAATGTCGGGTAAACACAAATAAATCAATATATTTATAGCTTAATTACCAACTAGAGTTAAATTTAATTTTACTCCTTAAGACTTGTTAAAAATAATTATTTTCCTTCAAAAGATAAAAAACATCAATTTATCTTCAAAAGTTTATAAGTTTTAATTTCAGTACATAAGTTTCATTAGTTGTTTTAATTTTATTCAAGATGATGAAATTTTTAGAGGAAATTGAAATAAAATATGAAACTTTTAAAGGTAAATCGATGATTTTATTATTTAAAAATAATAATTACTTAAGTTAAATCTTAAAAAGCTGAATTGAAATTAACATGACTGCTAAGCTGCCCAAAATTCCAATTAATCAGATTTCTTACATCTGAAAGTGGGTTTGGGCCCTTGTGATTTTTGGGCCTTTTTTCGTTTTAGCTTTTGGTTAACAACTTAAATCATCTTCTATGTTGAAATAATATATATTTTTGTATACAAATGATGCCCAAAACACTCTTAAAAATGAAAAAGACAATTTAATATAGTAATAACCACAAGTGCTAGATTTAATATTTTTTTAGTACGTTAATCATGTATCAACTAATTGTTTGAACTAATTTAAAATGTAAACAAATAATTTAAAATGGAGGGTGGAGTTGGTTATCTACCCAATGTTGTATTACATTGAAGAGTATTAATTCTCTAATATAATAAGAACATTAGGATCATAAGCAGTACGTAACATATGGGTTTAGTTATAGTGTTTGAATCATGTGTAATAAACATAAAAAGCAAATACTAAAATTAAATAATATTAAATGTTAATTGTCGTTTTCGTCCTTAAGGTTTGGTGTTTTTTGTCGTTTTCATCCAAAAACTGTATTTTTTTCATTTATGTCCCTGACAATATAAAAACTTGTCATTTTCATCAACTTCCGTTAACGCCGTTTGTTTTACCCGTTAAGTCAACATAAACTTTGAATATTAAAAATAATCGATAATGTTTGAATGTTCGGGGTAATTGAACAATGTTTATTTAGGTTTTCTTTTTTCATGATGAGATGTAAAAGTACAAAATTGCCTCTCGGTTCGGCTTTTGAACGGCTTAGATCAGCCCACGAGTGGTATCACCATAAACATAGATGTTTTGGATTGGATAACCGCAAACACGTGACTCTACAACATATCATTCTCCCTTCTGCAATCTTCTCACCGCTACTACAAAGAGTTTGATCTAATTTTAGACAAGCATTTTGTTTATCTTTAAATTAAATAACATATCATTTTGATGGACAAAAAATACAAATAATAAAAATACTTAAAACTTTAAATCTAATAAAAAAGCCTTATACAAAATGATATAATAGTTTTTTTAAACAATAATATATAATACTTTTAAAATTGCTAAAGAATTGAATCTAGTTGATATAACAAAGCTTATATATAACTGGAATAAAATAACTTAAAATATACAATTTAATATATAAAGTTGAAACTAGTTTATGTAGCAAAGCTTATGTAACAAGGTTGCTAAAGAATTTAAAATATTCTTAAATAAATGAATTTAATATACTTATCTTTAAGACTTTACTTTAAAAACTAATTATACAGCTATTTATTTTCAAAAACTACGAATATATAAATGGGTTACCGCTAAATTTACCTTTCTAATAAACATACCTGTAAGAAGAAAATCTTTTTTAATTTTTTTTTTAATTTTAAATGCGACATGCTCACCAAGTTTGTGAGGAGCTCTACGTATAAAATGATTTTCTAGATATCTTATAACAACTTATATAACATGTCACATCATATCAAATGTTTACATGATAAATGATTTGTCATGACACATAATCATAACGTTTTGATTAAAATATTATTTTAGAATATTATAGTTTTATTTTATTAAGAAAAATAAACTTAAACATCATTAATTAGAAAAGGGTAAAAAAGAAGATTAGTACCTAAAATTGTGATTAAAGTTAGTAAAAGTATCTCTTTATGCAATTTCCCTAGGAAAAGTATAATAAGTGTTTTTGACCATATTTAATCTTGAAGAAAATTCTCAAATCGGAAAAACAAATAAACTGATATACTTCTACAACTTTGATGACAAAATAACATCTATTAATCACATAAAGTAATACTAATAGTAGTTACTTATACCAACGGGCAATATCTTCCGTTACTCGAACTTGTAACAAAGGACTTGTGGTTTATGAGTATTATAGTGTATAGAAATATGTATTTTTTATGTTGTAAAGGGTTAAGTTTCATTACAAATAAATAGTGTAGAATTAAGAGCGAAATTCGTTCATCCACATGGTATGCTTAAATCTATTAATTCCTTTTTAAGTTAAAAAATTATAGATTTAGTAATTACCATTTATTAAACTGTCTGACTTTCATGTCTAGGATCGACCTATATTAGTTTGGGCCTTAATTTTTTTTAAAATAACTATTTTCATTTGTTCAAAAAAAAATCAATTACTAAAAAACCCTTGAAATGACGGGTTAATTTGGGTTTGATTACGAGTCTAGTTAACGGTTGGGAGTGTGGTTGGATGGTTACCAGGGTGTTTGAATTCAATTTTAGGTATGGTTGCTAACAATATCCATATTGCGAATTTGACTTTCTTTTTAGTTAATGGTTTCCTAAATCTTGTTATTTGGACAATCGAACAAAATTCAATCTAATAAACCAAATAATTTGTTTAATTGGATAACAAAACTGAATAAACCAACTACAACGGTTTAAACAGTTCATATTGTTTGATTAAACAAATTTACAATTCAAATCGTTTTGGTTTGAGATAGTCTTAAAAAGTTTCAAAACCGAATAAAATGACTAGTAGTGTTATGTGGATTTTGGTAACCTTAGTAAAGTGGCATGTGGCGAAGCGAACAACGGTTGGAGTCGGTTTTGAGTGTGGTTTACGGAAGGGGTGCCTGAAAAAGAAATTTGGATGAGGGTTATTTTATTTTATGTTTTTTGATTTTTACTTTTTTGTTTTATTGTATTTTTGTTATAGTAACTTAAAGTGTTTACGGTAAGTTCTTCACTTATGGGCATGTTTTATATTACGAGGATTATTGTGATTGAAACAGAGAGAAAATTTATGAGTATTCTAGCGTGATTCCACATATCTAAGCAAATATGGTACAACATAATTTTTTTTAATATTTTTAAAAATGAGAAAACAAACAAACAAACAAATAAACCCAGTATATCCCACTCTAAAGCAGGGTCTGGGGAGGGTAGGTGTAGGCGAGTCATACCTCTATCTTGTTAGGTAGAGAGACCGCTTCCAAAGAGACCCCCGACTCGATAGAAAAGGCAATAGCAATAGCAAACCATCATAGAATAAATCATACAACACATAGCCATACAACATACAAAGATATAACAGGTAATGAATACGGCAAAGAAAAAGAAAAAGCATACATCAGGGGAGCAACAAGAATCACCTATAAAGGGCAGATGTGGAGTACGTACATATCAGGCACCGCAACAAGACTTCAACTACCCTTTTTGCCTATAGATCCCACTAAAAGTCCTTAAATTTAATTCTACGCCTCCACTTACTCCTATCCTCGATCATGTGCTCAGAGAGGTGCAGATGTACCATATCTCGCCTAATTACCTCGTCCCAAGTCAACCTAGGTCTTCCTCTACTCCTCCTACCCTCTAAGATGATGTTCTCTACTGCTCTAACTGGTGCCGCCATTGGTCTCCTCCTAATATGCCCAAACCATCTTAATCTTCCGTCTCGTATTTTATCTGCGATACAAGCCACTTGTAGCTTCTGTCGAAACACTTCGTTTCTTATCCGATCCAGTCTTGTGTGACCACACATCCACCTCAGCATTTGCATTTACGCTACCTCCATTTGTTTCTCGTGCGATTTCTGTATGGCCCAGCAGTCTGTTCCATATAACATAGCTGGGCGTACTGCCACTCGATATAGTTTTCCCTTTAGTTTTGCCGGAAACCTCTTATCACATAGAATCCCTGATGCTGCTCTCCACTTGCACCATCCTGCTTGAACACGGTGCGCTACATCGCTGTGTATTTCTCCGTCCTCCTGCAGGTACGGGCCCAGGTATTTGAACCTAGACGTTTGTGGGACCTCCATACCCTGAATACTGATTTGGGTGTTCTCTTCCGCCTCACCACTAAAGTTACAATGCATGTATTCTGTCTTAGAGCGACTTATCCTTAAACCTTTGCGCTCTAGTGCTGCTCTCCACTGTTCTAGCCTGTCGTTAAGCACCATTTTAGATTCCGATATTAAGACTATATCATCCGTAAAGAGCATGCACCACGGAACTGGCTGTTGTATAGACTTGGTCATCTCATCCAACACTACTGTGAAGAG
>BJCM01062221.1:0-17481 GCA_018326385.1 Flaveria bidentis | reverse complement strand
GGATTTAACATGACATCTGAAACAAAAGGATAAATGATTAATTCACCTAAATCATTTCAAGTTGGATACATGAAGGGGATGATGTTATTGAATGGCTTTTAGTCATGCCTATTAAGGGTAGTAAACCGTTGTTAGGCGGTATTTACTGTTTGCATCAATCTTCTATGAATCTTGTGCAAGTGGGAGATTGTTGGATTCTTTATGCCCAAGACACATAGAATATTGATGTGGTTAGTACGTAATGATCTAAGTCGGGTCATAGCCAACAAAAAGCTTAGCAAACACCAATATAAATATTTAATTGATGATATGATCATGCAATTAAATAAATACACCAATTTAGAAAATGAGTTTTCTAAATAAATTGCATATGAGATGAAACAACTTATAAGGATATTTTGTTCATGGACATTATTTGTATGTTACTTAAATTGGTTAAATAACATTAAATAATAATAATAGTGTGTGTATAAGTTATATAATTAAAAGGTTAATTAGATAACTTATAATTGTAATTAGTTAAATAAAATGTTAAAAGAGTTTTTGGGGGGAAAACCCCAAATCTTTGAAGTTTCGGCCGCCCCCTTTAAGGGGGTCTTGGGCCTTTTGTTTAGACTAATTTTCACTCTTGAAAAACACACACTTCCTCTCTTCTCTTTCTCACATGCAAAGGACCAAGAACCCACTTTCTCTCTATCTTCTTGAAGGAGTTCAAAGCTGAAAATTCGATTTTCAGCTCATCTTGGTTCGAGATTGGTGCTCAAATCCTAGCAGCAAGGTGTTTGTTTGATGCTTGTGGGTATGGATGCTTGAGGACACCTCTCCTTGGTATTTTGGTCATTCAAGAACCTCATCTTCTTCATCAAAATCTCGATTTTTCAACAGCTTTACAAAGGTGGTTTGTATGTCTTGTTTTGGTTGTTATTTGTTCTTGATAGCTAGTTCATACACATATATATGATCCTATGTTCTTGCGTTTGTTGATGTTATATTATTAACCTTAATTTTCAGATTATAAATCATAAGATTAAGGTTTTATTCCGTTGTGTTTTCCAAGTTTAAATGGTTAAACTACTTTGATAATGGTCCAACAAACCCAACAAATACAAGGTTATATTTAAAATAAGGTATCTTTATGGGGTCGTAGGTTAATCGATTTTGTTTTCTATCTATGTTTCTATCTCAGGAATTAAAAGTGATGTGATACGAATGTGACACAAAGTTAAAAACAAATAGAAAATGATCCACACTTAATAGCCTAAGTAAAAGAATTTGAAGTGATGAATTTTAGTTTTAAACATGTCAACCAAATATCTATAAACCTACAACTAGTTACATTGGTTTAAACCGATAATCATACCCTGATTTCAATATTGTTTGCTAAATTTTGATCGATGCCAATTTTTGAGTAACCTCAATTTTTATCAGAAATAATCTTTTGATATCATTGAAAAAATCAGTATATAAAAAAGATATTCATATAGAACTAGATTCACCTGATAAAAGCTCCATATTCTCCCAACTAGTTGCAAAAACATGTTGAAGATAAACATATGAATCCAGAAATCTTTTAATTCACAAATAAGTGTGAAACTTTTAATTCATATCAAGAAACCCATGAAGATAACGCCTAAAGCGGTTCTTTTTTTTTCTGTATAGCTAATAACTCTGAAACTTTTAATATCATATCAAGAAACCCATGAATACAATGCCTAAAGCGGTTCTTTTTCTCTATATAGCAAGACTGGGTGAAAAGTTGGATCCAATAAAAAACCCATCATAACTAAAGTAATGATGTTTGACTTAATGTCAAGGGTTCAAACCCCGTGTATTAATAATAGTGTAGCTTAAATGTATATTAGATGGGTGTGTGGGTTGTCGTTATCCGCCCATGGACATGTATCTTGTATTTTGTGGGTCGATTTAATAACATATTACTTATTCTCATTTCACAATAGTACATAACAATATCTTTTTGCTATTATTCTCACCAACATACTTACAACAACAACAACCAAAAAAAATAAAAATGAACGACTCTACCCGCCCAAAAAGAAAATTAAACAAAAAAAACACCTAAACAATAGACTAGAATGCACAAAAGGATGAAAACAATCAAATAACTACAACTACAAGAGCATGAATCATGGAGATGGAGAAGTTCTTTTAAGAGGTTCATGGGAGGAAGAAGGTAACGGTAGCAAGGCTGAAGCGGATAATGCTTTCGAAAGTTCTGGGTTTACTTCTGTAACTTCTTCCATGCCTTCATCTAAATACACGACGTCTTGCATACTTAGCTGATGGAATTCAACAATCTCCCTCAAGAAGCGGTTTTCACGTGCATATACAGCATTCTCATTAGCCAAACGAGCTTTCTCTGCTAATAGTGACTCGAGTTGAAGACGGATCTGATTAAGAATTGTTAAGCACGGGTTAGGCGAGCAAATATGTACTGTTAATAAGCAATCCCAAACACCCTGCTTATTTTTTGAATAACACGATTTAGGTGACTTGATGCATTATAAGTACATTAATGCATACTTTAGGCAACTTTCTACCTATTCGATCCGTTTAACCGGTTTCCTTTTAATCCCAATTTAAGATTATACCAATTCAACCTAGCTTCTTTTTAAGCGAAATTTAATGATTTTACCCATTTGACCCATTATAGATGATACATAACCCAGATCCGTCCATCATAACAAATTGGTCAAAATCACCACTACTAAATCTTATACTTAACCACCATCTGATTCTATGATTATTGACATTTTGGCCACCTTGTGATTTTGGGTTTCATCTCCTTTATTATTCAAAACTTGGTGATTGTTTTGTTTGGAGGAGAATATATTTTATACTAAAAGAAAAACTGTGACGTGAAAGAGTCGATGAATACCATGTCATCATCTGTAGGGAGGTCTCCTTTTTTAAGAGCCTCACGAAGCGTTTTGTTTTCTGCTTCTAAATGAGAGCTTCTTACGTTTGCGAATGCCAAATCAGCTTTTAGTGTTTTCAATTCGCGGAGGAGGAGTTTTGCCTTAGCAGCTGTTGCAGCTGCCACCTGTCACCCAAAACAAATGGCAACAATGCATTTACTGGAAAGTGTATATGTTAAACTGCGATTAGTTACTACAAAAAAAACTTGACATGTACCAATAAAACTGAAATGTTAGTGATGAATTGGGGCACTTGGTTAAAGGGTATGGGTTTGAAGAAATGGGTTGATACCCATAAGATTAGGCATCCATTAAAGATATCCATACCCAATTCCATTCCATCTTGTCCTCAAACTCATACCCAAAGTAACTTCTTAATGCAAACCAGATGCCACCTAAATCATATTTTTTACAACTGACAGTGCATGATATAGTTATATTTGAGTCTAGTGTAATGATCATTGAGAGTACCAACATGAATACAGGATGGGCTTAGTTGTTTAGCCCTTATGGAGAATTGAGAAACAAACTCCAATTTAGCATTGCAAATAGGGGTATGTACAGGTCAGTTTAGTTTTTGGGTCTTGAACTGTTGGATTTTGGTTTTTAGAAGGTTGGGGCTTTGGGCTTGGGCCATTAATTAAGCTCAATAAGCAAAAAAAATTCAGCCCAATTACAGATGTTATCATAATAAATGCTTGTATCTATGAAATGTAGTAGGAAAAAAAAAAGTATATAATCCCAAAAAAAAAGTAACCAACCTAAGAAGTGTATCATACAATATTGGTCCAGTCTGGTTTATTATTATTATTATTTTCAGTTTTTACAGAAAAAGCCAAACCATACTGAACAGAAATTTTAAAAATCCAAAAAGCTGTTTAGAGTTTTTTCAGATTTGAGTTGTTTTTTTGCGAAGCATATTAAATTTCTTTACCCTTTTTCTCTGGACGTGCACCTTACGATAATTTTATCAAGTATAAACCCATGAATAGAAAACCCCTAACTGTGAATCTGTGATGCACCAACCACAAATATGTAATTAATTACGCATTTGCCACCTTACATCGCGAGATGCCTTGAGTTGATTTTCAAGGTTTATCGGTTGTTGTGTAGATTGCAATATAGATTCCTGCAATTGGTTCTGTTCTTCATTCGTTCCTTTTCTCCTGTTTTGCAGTTTGCGAGTTTCTTGGATGATATCTTGAGTTTTTTTGTCCACAATGGTACGCCCTCCCTGATGATGATCACAAAAATAAAGTAATAATAATATATAAATAAACAAATATATAGAAGATTATTTCTGTTTCTTTGATTTTGTTTCAAAATCATCCTTTTTATGGAATTGACAAAATCACATCCACAAACATAACCTCATGCTGACATACATCTAGACAAGTATCTTTTTTAGGTTTCCCAAAATAAAACAAGAAAGCACATTACATACACTCATATAACTATATGATTTCATAATTACAGATTCATGGATTAATATATAAACTAAAAGATAAAGATCATGAAGCAGTTATGAAAGAACTCATTAAAAGATGATATTATATCATCTTTTAATGAGTTCTTTCTTTAATATATAACAGTCAACAAACATGAAATATATATATGCATAGTTTTACTGTCACACACCTCACACAATCCAACTAAGAAAAAGGAATAAGCAGGAATTCAATATCTTTTTAAAATTTCTAATGGTAATTCAGCAACGAATTACCTCCAAGGCATTTCCAATCGTTCCACCAATTTGATTGAGTGAAGATGTGATTCTATCTAAACCCTGCTTTAATTTTGGACTATCCAATTTTCTGGAGTTCTCAAAAGACTCATACCGATGCTCAACCTGAACGTAAGGAAACTTCAGGTTAATATCAAAACAGATCAAAGATTAATGTTAGCCAAGAGAACATTGCATCTTACCATCATATAAATAAAATCAAAATATTTCTAACTAGTTTATGCAATGTGAAAGTTAATATTTACCCGGTTGCTTGTTGAGACTGTTTCTGTCTTCATTCCGCTAGGAGTATCGAAACTTCGTGGAGCACTATCATCATCAATAATTGATTTAGCCTTCCTTGATAAAACACCCCAAAAGCCTCCTGATTCATTTGTACTTCTCATTGATGTTTCATCATTGGTAGCAGAACCCTGCATTACCAGTACTCCAACATATATCAGCAGAAACAATAACGCTACACTTCATCTATCTAATCTGGTAGCTGAAGCACGTGTTTAAGTTCTGTTTTCAGTTACCATTCCTAAAATAATTACCAACCAGAATCTACTGATATGATCATAAACCAGTTAACAGTTAATTTAATAAATAAGGCCATCACGTATACACTATACAGTATACTCTCACACCCCTTAACTCCACGTAGGAGTCATATCACTCACTTTACCCCCTTTCAGTCCACTTTACTCACTCACTAAACCAAGGAAATACTCTCATCCCCCTTTTACACCCTTTTTCTATACATAATATTAACTAGTTGTGTATAGAGGGGCCACACCCTCACCCTTCACGCTCTTTAAAATTTCGACGCTTGAAGCATTGATGCCTGGGGCGTGAGAGCATACCGCATAGCCTAGGAGCTTGACAATATGAACATCATTTATACATCATTTATCAAGCAAACATCTATATACAGAATCATCTGAAACAAATGAAGCATATGAACTGAAGATCACCAATTAGGGACAGTAATTACGACAATTGCCATCAACCTAACGTAGATAAGAAGATATCATATAGCTTTCTAACTAATACTCTCGGATATGGATTATAACAAATAAGCAAAATCACAGAAAACAGCTATTTGATGATTATAACAATTTTAACAAACACTGAAGGTCAAATCATAAACGAAATTGAAGATTCCACTGAGCTACCTCAGTCTACACATGATTAAAGCAAAAGAGTAAACGGTCAACATCAGTAAACCTTTGATCGGTCTTTGAAGGATGAGTGAATGGCATAAGCGGAGGAGAGAGACGAGTCTCGATGATCGGCGGATGCTCCGATCGCCTGAGCAGCAAGTGATGAAGGCGGAGCAGCGGCGGCGGAGGTGGTGGTGGCGGTGGTGGTGGTGACGTCATCGCCGGTGGAAGAACTTCTACGGTACGCCATCGGAATTTGACAGATTATTGGAGGAAGATTACCATCGTCAGCCACCACCGTCGCCGCCGGAGATCGGAGATCCGGTGGTGTATTACTATGAAGGTGTCTGTTTGATCAACTTTCCATATATGCCCCCTACAAACCATAGTTTAATAATAAAATATCGCATACGTGTACACAATTTGACCATTAATCATTTATAAAAAAATGTAATCATCTAAACAAATGTCACAATCAAGTTATTAGTTATACACAATATTTAGAGTAAATTAAACGTACATTTTTTGGGTTTACACGTATTTGGAAGTTCAATTTTTATTTTTAAAAATTATAGATGCAAGTCTAAACATTACATGATGTGCGAATCAATAGTCTCTGATGTTAACAAATGTTAAGCTTTTCTGTTAATTAATGAAAAATTACTAATATACCTCTAGATTTAAAAAATTATAATTTCTAAATAATTTTAACTTATCCCACCTAAACCCCGCCCACCACACCTTACACATAAGATCCATCTTCTTCCATGTTCATCTTCATCACTAGCAGCACGACACCGCCACGACTCCATCTACACCACCACTAGCACTCCATCTAAGTGTTTCTCTCTCCCCCTCTCTCCGTTAACCTCTCTCTCTCTTCTAAGACCATCGCTTATAACACTACATCTCTCTTTTTTGTTTTCTCTTTAAATCCGATGAACTAGGTTGTCATCGTGTATAGTGGTACCACAAGTAATTGTCTGATTGTGTGGTAGTGTGTCGAGGGTGGAGGCGATGACGATGGTGGTGGGTTGAGGGTGGTGCGGCGATGGTGATGGTGGGTTGAGGGTGGTGCGGCGACAATACTGGTGGGTTGATGGCGGGGCAACATGGTGGTGGTGCGACGATGGTGGTTAGGTTGGGGGTGGTACGGCGACAGTGGTGGTGGGTTGGGGGTGGTGCGGCGACGATGGTGGTGGGTTGAGGGTGCAAGCAAGAGTGGTGGTGCGTTTAGGGTAAAGGCGGTGGCGTTGGCAATGGGTGTTGATTGTGGATAACCATAATGTGGAGAAGAAGATAAAAAAAGGGGTATTTTCATCTTTAAAAAAACTAACTAAAAAACTTAACTTTTATTAGTGTCAGAGACTGTCGACGTGAATTATTTACGTCGTTCATGCCCCCATCTGTGATTTTTAAAAGTGAGGACTAAGTTGCAATACGTACAAACCCCAATGATTATCATATTTATATACTATTAGTTTGTAAGTAGTTTATGCTTCATGATGTTGTATCTTATGTGGGTGTTTGGAAGTGTTTATTTTTATTAACTTTTAGCTTTTTAACTTTTAAAAAGTTAAAAAGTTATTTTATAGTGTTTGGCAATGTGATTATTATGAGTGAATAAGTTAATAAATCACTTCATATTAACTTATTAACTTATTAAAAAAGTTAATAAATCAATAAGTTGTTTTTTAAAAACAATCCAAGTGTCTTTGTGCATAAATGAGTTGTATTTTTAGGTTTAGAGGGTTATACACAACAACCTGGTGAGTAAATATTAATTAGCAACTTAAGGTTGTATTAATTGTTGTATCATAAGCATTAAAGATTGTAGATATCTTTTATTTTTTTTTTCTTTTAATTTTTTTTAAACTCAATACTTTTACATCTTTTACGATTTAACTTATAAAATTTTTCATTTTCAAGTTTGGTCTTTTATACTTTTCATCTTTTATAACTTGTTTATATCACATTTCTTTCTAAATTTTGAGAGTTAACACATTGTAACGTGCATGTGTGGTTTAATGTTGTCACTCCTATCTTTTTCTCGTTTAACGGCCTCGTCGCAGCGTGCGGGTCCTTGATTGACTTAGTTATTGTTTTTAATGATTTACGTATCATGTGTGTGGTTTAACATTTTTACGTCTAGTTTTGTTTTCAGTTTATTTTTTTTTATTTCTTTTTAATACAAACTTTTTCGATGTTAATGATCGCTTATGTTAGTCTGACATTGGTGCTACTTGGTCGGTTTTACGCCCCCGTGACAATTGGGGCTTAATACTAGTTACATCATAAATTCATAATTCATAATTTATAATTCATAATTCATAATTGTGTAAGATGGGGTATAATGATATAGCCATTAAGTTAATGTGATGAAGCTATTTTACAGCAAAAGGCTTCGCTTATGATAGTTAATTAGTAGTATATTAGATGAGTATGTGAGTTGTTAAAAAAACTAAGGTGTGCTTGAAGGGGGCATAGCAAATCACTAGAATGTGAAAAATAAACAATCTCAAACATGCACAAATAAGAACGGTAATTTGCTATAACAAACTAAAGATCAAATCAAAATAAAATTGAAGATTTTACTTAGTTATTTCTGCATAATTTAAGTAAAAGAGTAAACAATCAAAAATCAGAAAACCTTTAATCGATCTTCAAACAAGGAGTGGAAAGTAGAGGTAGCATTAGCAGAGGAGAGAAAGGAGTCGCGATGAGCGGAGGATGCAACGACCGAGGAAGTGGTCTTGTGGTCGCGTCACCATTTGAATTTGATAGATTAATAAAAGACGACCGCCGGCAACCACCGTCGGAAAATATGATGCTCGGAGATCGGAGATCGGGGATATCATTAAGTCGTCCTTTCAATCAATTTTTCAGTTAGCCCCACAAACCATTGTTTAACTAATAGAATATCACATACATGTGCATAATTTGACCATTGGAAATATAATTATCTAAACAAATGTCACAATCAATTCATACACAATATTAATTCATAACTATATACTATATAACATGTGCCATCACCATCTATATTACAAATATGTGATTGGTTGAGCGATGCATGTGATTGGTTGAGCAATGCATGTGCGGTTAGTGTTTGTTCCTCGTTTATTTATTATTTTATTCAATAAAAGACGACATGACATCTAACAGTGTTCCATCAATCTAATCAGTTTAACCACCGCCAGCCATTGCTATTTGTGTTGACACCACCATCGTCCTGTAATGTGCAACAATATCAACACCAACATCACGGGGTCATGTTGGGGAACTAAAGAGAGATAGAAGTCTACTTTTAACCATATATTGTAAAAACAATGGAGGTTGTGGTAGTAATGGTTCCATAGTGTTTGTAGGTCAATATAACAATGCTAATTTGTTTTGTTAGTTTAAAAAAAGGGATTTAGCATATTAAAAAATAAAAATAAACTACAACGTGTCCTTTTTCTCAGTCTCACCTTCTCAACTTAAAAAAAAACACCCCACCCTTACATTCCTTTAGACAATGGCTATCACAATGATAATAAAGCCCAAATAAATTGTTATGGATTGAATTTGGATACGATGAAGATACAATATAGTTCGAGATGAACATAACAATTAGAGTAAAATTTCAACAACCAGTCAATTTTGGAATTAATGGAGGTTTGTGGATAGATGGGGTTTTTCTAGTTGGGTGATTATTATTAGTTTTATATAAAATTGGAGTTTTAGTTTGTAGCCTTTAGATTTTTACGTGACAACAAGAATAGATTAGGAGTCTTGTGGTACAAGTTCATTGCAATATGTGATAATGATGCAGTCGGAAACAGAAAGATGGTTAATTGAACATGTTGATTCACGAGAATACCAGGAACAATTCGTCTAACTATCGTTGATTCACAAAGAATACCGATAATCAGGGTTTACACTAACACATACTGTGATAGAGAGAAAAATAGATCTTTTCATAAACTTCAATAATTTTTAATCCATCCATTAAAAGCATATAAAGAAACAAAACCAAAATCGAATGGGCCACAAAACATAAACGGACCAAAAACTGGGCCAAACGTAAAGTCCAAAAAAATGTAAAAATAAGACAAAAATTAAAATAACTCATAAAATAAGCCGTTTTTGGGCCGAAACGATGACCCAAACGGAGACTTCTAGCCCAAGTTATGGTTATTTCAGTGAAGCCCATTTTGATAAGCGATTTTGAACCTTCAAAAAAACTAAAACTTACTCATTCACACTTGGGCCCACATCAAATAACTAGTCCTCTAGGTTTAGTTTGTTTGAATAGTTGTATCTTGTAACCAGTTGAA
Organism: Flaveria bidentis; assembly: GCA_018326385.1. Lineage (NCBI taxonomy): Eukaryota > Viridiplantae > Streptophyta > Magnoliopsida > Asterales > Asteraceae > Flaveria > Flaveria bidentis. The sequence continues at coordinate 7,337 of BJCM01062221.1, read as the reverse complement.
TATCTTTCTGTTTTAGATTTGAGAATTCAATGCTAGAAAGTTTACAGAGCATCACAGGTTTTAATAAAAGATTGAGTCGCTACTAAGGCTTTTGAATTTCTAATGTATTTAGGTAGTGGGGTTTATTTTTATCAAGCTATTTTAAAATGCAATGACTTGCAAGCTACAACAGTATGTTAAAGTGTTGGAATATGTTTTGTGTTTGATGATCAATTTTTAGCATTTAACTTAAAAATAATCGAGTCAAACGGATCAAGATATAGTGAACAAATATTAAGCGGATCAAGTTATAGCAATCTAAAATGAAACAGGCCAAATGGATCAAGGTATGGTGAACAAATATTAGACGGGTTAAATAGCTCAAATTGCGGGAAATACTTCATAAATCAAATTTTGCTCATATAACTCACAAACACAAGTATACAACCTCTTTTTAAAATAACACCATTATGACTAAAAATGTTGAAAGATACAGGAACACGTGTAATAGAAGAATTTTTCATTTGAAGGTCACTTGTAGCTACAAATAAAATGATCATTTAGATGTCTTGTTGAATTACAGTCCTTAAGAACAAAAATTGTTTGGAGGGAGGAGTATTGAGAACTCTCAACCAAGCAATCATAATCTGCAAGACCATATAATTTCAATAAATTACTTAACTACAAAATAATATAACACCAGATGTAATTTTAGAAACTTTTAATTGAAGCATTTCATCATACACATGAAGTGCAAATACTTGGGAATTAAGATGAACATAAAGATCGATTTCAATTTTAAAATAGCAGGGGTATTAGGAAAACAAAATATTTTTAACATCGTGACTTTGTGTGCCAATGTGGGTAGAGTATTATATTAATTGAAATAAGTTCTAAAGACTCGAATCAAAAAGCTATGTTACAATAGTTTGATATCAAGAATTGAATGAAGAAACATAGTTCCACTTTGAAATTACAAACACAAAGCATACAGGAAAAAGAGATGGAGTAAGAGATAATGATCTAAAATGTTCACAAAGAATTAAGCATTAAATCACTATATAGTCATAGGATAGACGATAGTTTCATAGAATTTGAGGTCTCAAACAATGTATACCAAGTAGGATTATGGAATCAATCATAGAGATCAAACAAGTACTACATCAAAGAATCAAACTAGCATAGAAATCAAGGATGCTATAGTTACTACTTGTACGAGTATAATACTACAATGATGACATGTTTTCTTGGCTCCAGTAACATGTGATTGTTTACATTTGATCGATCAATAATTTGTTTGTGTTAAGCATAAATTCAAGAAATATGTGAATTTAGTGGTTAATTCAATTTTTATGTATATCCTGCTTGTGAAGAGATTTTAAATTTGGCTATCAATATCACAATAGCTTCAAGTATATTGTCTTTTATTTTTTAATTTACAAGTTGGCCAAACCGATCGCTGATTAACCCAACCAAATAAACCTTCAAACCATTTAAACATTATTTATTTGGTTTGTTCTTCGGGTTAATTTTCTACATCTAAAAGCTCGACCCAAACCCGAATAACACCCTTGGGTCCATCAAACTAATTAGTACCCATAAAAAAACCGCCATTCTCATCATTAGTTTTTCGCTAATTACATTGAATGGTCCATATAGAGACTCATTTGGTGATTATTGTTAACATTATATCCAAGTCAATTGATCGAGTCAAAAGATGTTTATCACCTTTACAGATAGAAAATATACTCTTCTATTACTAATTCTAATTAATGAATGTTAATTTTCATTATTGTCTTTTATATTATTATACTTATTTAAGATTTTAGAAACAACTAAAAAATTAGTTACACAGATAGTTATCATGGTTTGGATAAAATAACAAGTTTACAAATTAAGTAAATAAAAGGTAAAATATTTTACGGTTTTATTACAATTTATAATAAATTTGAGTATTAATACTACTTTTTCTATAAGACTGTGGTGATTATTGTTAACAAATCACTTGAGTTGTGGTGGTAATTATGATGGGTTGTGGTGGAGGATGAATGTGGTGTTTATTGCGGGGGCTTTGAATATGAAATTAAATGCACTTTACATAAACAACCCATAGGATTAATGAAATAATTAGTCATGTAACTATAAAAGGATAATTTGGTTATTTCAACCATAATAAACATAAAAGTTAATAAAAATTAGGCTTAACAAACTTGTTACTTTTTTAAAATCATTTGAACTATCTATTTAACTAACATTAGTTTCGAAAAAAAGAAAACAAAAAAAGTTAGTGAAAGATAGACTAAGATGAGAAAACTATTGACATAGACACTAAAATAGAGCACTTAAGACATGCAAATATTTGAATGTTTTGAGAGTCTCACTATAAACAAAAAATACTTGATGGTGAGCCAAATAATTTTTTCAGTTGTAGGTTTTCTATTGTGCGGATTACGAGTGTAATTCCAATTAAAAAACGAATAGGTGAGCTTGATTTATTTAACCCTTATATTTTAAACATAATTGTATATTTGTCGTTAAAAGTAAAAATAAAATGAATTATAATATGGTATGACTTAATATGATAGAACAATGTTACATACATCTTATCTACCTCTTTAGCTCCCTCTCTCACACACCACAGCATCAAGAATAACGAATTGATCGGCACCACAACAACAAAAACACCAAATTTCAAGCATATCCACTTGCAAAAAACCTCAATAATCACACTCCATATCCTCTATTTTGTTTTCCCCCCTTCTAATTTCTTGAAATTAATCGAATAATCTCACTTCATTTTCGCTGTTCGTCCCTAAATTCTTGTGCTTTATCGCTTCCATCGTTAAATCCGCTCTGAATCATCTTCCATTTTGATGAATTTTGCCCCAAGGTACTCTTTTGATTTTAGGGTTTATCGATTTGTTCATGTTAGTTTAAGGTTTGCCGATGATTTGTGTACCCCTTTGGAAGTAGGTGAGAAAATTGACGATCGGATTCTTTGGTGTTGACTTTGACTGCTGATTATCTGGTAAAATTCGGATCCTTTTTTTATCTTTATTATGAAATTGGAATTAGGTTAGCAAAGTTTTCATGTTTGATTTAGGTTAGATTAGTTGGTTTGGTTTGAATATTAATCCAATGCTGCAATTTTGGTTGTGACTGATTAGACACAATAAGTTTCAGGTTCAATCTGAAAACTAGAAACAGGTATCTGTTTTCATTTTCGTGTTCATGAGAACCCGTTATCAGAAAACTCTAATATCCTACTCACAAAAGGATAGTGTTAGCTTTCAAAAAGTTATAACAGGAAACTGGTGGGATATCTGTTTGTAGCCCTAATTGACATGGAAAGCTGCAAGTGACCATAAACAAACAAACAAACCCGAAAGAATCCCACTCATCGAGTACTAGAGTAGGGTCTGGGTGGGGTTGGGGGAGGCAAACCTTACTTAGAGAGGCTGCTCGTAGGGAGACCCCTGAAAATCTGAAAGTAACCACATTTTCTTTCAACTTCTTCAAGCAGATCTTTGTAATTATATTAATTGTTGGAACTTCTTACATAGTTTTTGAAGGCACAAGGTGCTTAAAAAGCAAGGACCTTTTTTAACACTATAAAAATACCAATTTTTAGGGGGTTTAGACATGTTATAGGTTAGTTTTGGCTGCTTTAGGTTGATTTCAGACTTGTTTAGGGACAGCGCAGTTGTCTCGGGCATGTTCGCATGATTTTTGGTTAAAACATGACTGAAAATGTGCCTGAGCGCCTGAAAATGGGGCTTTTGAAGCGAGGCAGCAAGGCCGAGCCAGGCTACACCAGAGGGCCTAGGCATGGGCATGCGCATGCGCCTTGTAGGCTTTTGACTAGAGAAACTTCTAAGAATCTATGTGATTATTCTACTTATTTATCCATGGATATTCAACAAAATATCCAACTGCATATTGATTCATGAATATACTATTATCCCCTGCTCATTATCATTCTGTTGTAATCTGCAGACATGGATTACATGTTATAGGCATGTGCTCTTTGCCGTAGAACGCTTTCATCTGACAATGACAACATCGATCTTGATCCCATTAACATATGTGGGGACTGTAAGTTTTTGTTTCTAGAAAATAATGGCACCCCATCACAACACATTCAACATAGAACTCCTCGAATAAGACAAGCAATATACGGCAACAATATAGAGTCGATTGAAGATGTGTTTTCGCACCAGTTTTCAACCATGATCAACCTTGCTAGACAAAACCCTACTCCTGTTTCCGACTCAACTTCTCGTGCCACCCCTAGTCGTTCTAGAAGATGGAGGCGGGTTGTTTATGACACTGACAGTGACGGTCTTGATTCCGTTGTTGGAGATACTGATGTTATGTCTTATGAAGCTTATGGTGGTGATTTAGATGCTTCTGTAGATATCCATGGTTCTCTTGGTGGTGATTCAGATATGGATATTGACCCAATGCATGTGGGTCTGAACCAGTGGAGTTCAGACGATGAATGGGAAGAGGTTGAAGATGGCGTAACTGATGACAATCCTCTTGGATCATTGATTTCTAGAGTTCATCTCCGACGATCAATGGTGTTCAATGGTCAATCTCCTGAAATAGGTGGAATTCGTGTAAGAATCAGTGAAAGTAGATTGTACCCGTTTGGCTACATGGATGATGATCAAGAAACATCACATTATGTGGGGAATCCGGGGGATTATCTTGATTCCAGAAGCTTTGAAGAGTTATTAGAAAGGTTAGCTGAGGCGGATAGTTCTAGAAGAGGTGCACCTCCAGCAGCTCAGTCGGTTGTGAATAATCTTGATTGTGTAACGGTTAATACTTCTGACCATAACGGTTTGGAGTGTGCCATTTGTAAAGACACACTGACGGTTGGTACTGTGGTTAACCGACTTCCTTGTCTGCATCTTTACCACCCTTTGTGTATTAAACCATGGTTAAGTGCGCGTAACACTTGTCCACTATGTCGGTTTGAGCTTCCGACTGATGACGTGGAGTACGAGAACAGTAAAGAAAGTGGTAGTCGTGGGCCCGAGGTTCAAGTCACTCATCCCTCTTTTGAAGAGGATGGTGGTCAAGAAATCTTGAATAGTGGCGGTGGCGGCAGTGGAAGTGTAGGAAGATGGTGGTTGGTTGTGGCGGCACCGGTGGTGAGTTTGGTGGGGATTGGTCTTGCATTGTGGTTGGGTAACCCTGGTGCTATTAGGACTTCTGGTTCAAGGGGTGATAGAAGTAAGAGAGGCTGGAGTCTCTTTTAGTTTATACAGTTGTGGGAGATAATGAGTTTGTTTTAGTTTTTTGTGGTGCTTTTGATGCTACAGTTAAAAGATGAATGAATGATTGAGCAATGCATTTGTACATAACTTTGCTTCTCATTTGGAGCTTAATAATATGTTACATGGATGCTTTTGTTTTTGATGTTGCTTTTGTATACCAGTATGCAAGGCTTGATTTGGATTAGGATTATGATGATAGAGCTATAAACCAGACGAGCTAGGGTGGGCTCAGGTTTGGCTTGTTGACATATCGAGTCGAGCTAAGCCGACTCTGTTATTTTAATGAGTTGAAATGTAAAGCTCAAACTTGGCTTGTCGAGCTTGGTCGTTTATTTATATAAAATTTAAAATGTGTTGTTTTTACGCATAGTGGTATACAAAAAAAAACATATCTTTTTTAAACTCTTCCCTGGTAAAATTCGGACAATTTTATTATTTTTCTGTGGGAAATTTTGATCATAATATTCTAAATAACTGTCCTACTCGATGATAATAGTTCGTATTTATAGTTTCACCAATGGAACTATGAAATTTTGCTTTTATTTTGACGAACAATCCATGCCTCATGAACTTTAATATTCTTTATCAATGCAATCATTCAGGTTTGTTAAACATGTAATTTTTAGCCCATTTTTATCTTTGACTTTTGCGGTCAAACACACTTTCGTCTTTATTGACTTTCGAGATCAAACATGTTATTTTACACCATCTAGCATAGTTATATCGACTTATATCATCTAATGTAGCAAAAGAAAACAAAGGATTGAGAGATATAGAGTAACGCATGAATAAAGGGTGCTCATTATTCGAATCAAACTCGGAAAACCCAAAAATCTACCGAATTAAAATTACGAATTCAAACTTGGTTTCTGAACTTTTGAATCTGGTTACCAACCTAACATCCAAACTGAATATCAAAATCGATCTTCGAATCATATTTGAATTTGATATTTTTTCAAAAATTCAAATAACCTGAAAACCGAACCAATGGACCACCCTTTATATTTGCATGCAAAGATGAAATATGATTATATAAAGAAATGAACAAATTGAAGGACTTTTCCTATGCTAAGAGCCAAAAATTTCTATGGTTTTTTGTATGGAGAAGATAGCCTCCAGTTTGGCCCTTTCTTTGCACTGCAACACATGTGCATTTGCTGTTTTCTACCAAATACTCTGCAGTTTCTCCTCTTACTGTCCCATTTCTCCCCTGCCTGCAACCAAAATTCCACCATAAACTAAGTTTTAACAAACAATAAAGAGGGCCAGTAAACGTGTCGGGTTGATGGCTGATACATGTAATTCGTTGTCTTAAACGAGCTGTAATACAGTTGTAGACGGGCTGTTGAACAGTTGACATGTTGGACTTATAAAATGTATATTTTTTAATTTTTATAGTAAAAGAAAAAATAATAACTGAATAGTAAATAAAATTCATATATGTCACATAATGCTAAAAGAATTTAACATTTATAAAAAAAATCACAAGATTATAAAATCTAATGAAATTTAAGTGACTTAAAACGCTTGGCAAACCTGATTACTATTGTGTGATGTTTTCTTTTTTAACCTTTTTACAATCAGAAATTTTTGTTTTTCTGAATTTAGAAAAAGTTTGATGGTAATTTTGAAAGTCAAAATCATAAGTTTGACCTTTCTAAAGTCAAACTATGAGAAATTGGCAATAATAGCTCTAGTCATTATCTGTAAATATAGAAATGATAGTGATCGCATGTATTATGGAAATTTGTTATTTCTCTCCTAAAATAGAGGAGATATGTATCTATATATGTGAATAAGAATGAAGGAGAGGATCATCGATCCCATTACAGAATATTGGCCTATTTCATGGTATCACGAGACCTTCCCTAACCTCCCTTCTTCTCCTTCCTGTTCTCAGCCAATCTACTCTTTTGATTTACCCCACTTCCTTGTCGGCTTCATCTCTTTCTCAATGGAGCCAAAGATTCATCCCGCTGCCACCGTCAATAACATTAAGAGCACAATTCCGGTCGTTCTTGAGATGGAATCTGGGCAGTATGCCTCTTGGTCCGAACTCTTCAAAATACA